>RDPX01000057.1:1840115-1960952 GCA_003991215.1 Morbakka virulenta
CTATCTATCTATCTATCTATTTATCTATCTATCTATCTGCGTGTCATGTCTACTGAGATTGACGATCATTGCACCCTATATTTTCCTGTCCTTTGTACAATTAATAATTTTTTTCGCTGTACAAGATTGACCCATTCTTCTTTTCACAATGGCTCTTTCTTTCAAACTTTCCTGTACTGACCAAGTATCGCACCTTTCCTTTTCTGCATATGTGACAAAAAAATGCCATTTGACGCCTTGTAATCGTTTCGATAAGACTTCTGTGTGTTTTTGCACGTTCTAATTATATTTCATTGCTTAACCTGTCCATCTATGGCATTCTTAGCATTGGTCTGTAAAAGCATATTTCTGAAGATGCTAGTTTCTCCTTCATATTCTTGCTAATATTCCACGTTTTACAACCGTTCAAAAGAACTGGCCACACATCAGACTGACATTCTTTTCATTGTTTTCAAATTAATTATTCTGTTTGCCGAAATATTCACTTGGTCAATAGACGTCTTTCGTTGCTATTCCTATTCTTGGTTTTATATCAGTGTCACATCTGCCATTGGTTGTCAGAATACTAATTGAGTATGTTAATTGTTCTACTGTCTTGATAACGTCCTCATTTACCATTAAATGTCAATGTCGAGCCTCTTTCTTCTTCGACATAACCATACAAAACGTTATCTTTACATTCAAAGATAGTCCATGCTTTTGGCTTTCAATCACATATTTATCAACATTATCCTGCAGTGAATTTTCTGAATCTGCTATGCGCATTGTATCCTCTTCATGTCTAACATTGTTTTAATTAACCCCATCTACCTTAATACTGTCCATGTCTCTTACCTCTCTCGTAACAATTTCACTGTAATAACAAAAAGAGATCAGGGAATAAGGACACATTCCTGCCTGACTCCTCATTTGATCTCGATATATTAACTGAAACCATTATCTATCTCAATTACTGCTTGTTACCATCAGTACAGATGTTGCATTAATTGTAAATCTTTGCCATCAATATCAAGATCGTTTACTGTAAGCATCACCATCAAATTTTTGTGTCTCACTTTATCAAAAACTATTTTGTGGTACAATAAATTTCTTTGAATTTCAGTTGCTCTTTCAGCCATTAATTTCAACATAAATATAGCATTTCAAGCCCCATTATCTTCCATAAAGTCATTATGCTTCTCTAAGATCTCCAGTCTATTTTTGTTCCTTGCTCTTAACAAAATAACTTTGAGTAAAATCTTTTTAACATGACTCATAACATGATAAAGTAAAAAGCAACTTTAAAGTTCAATTCAATATTGAAATGTAAACTACCAAGTGACTATTTAATAAAATTTGAAATAAAATATGAAAAACAACAAATCAATTGAATTACTAAAATATTAGAAGAATTTTGATGGTAGGATTTTACTAAATAAATCAGTTGTTATTACACAATAAAGGATAAAAATAAAATGAATATTCAAATGAATTAGAAAGTAAACAGAGTATTAAACTTCGAATACTTACTCTAAATACCAACATGTCAGAACTAACAAACTTAATCAAATATCGCTCAAAAAGTCCGAAATTTAGACTCATTAATTCCTTATGGGAAACTTTCTTTTAATCACATTTGCATTGCCTTATTATGGACACGGCCACCGGTTGTAATGTATGATTGAAGAGTTAATAAGTAATATAGAAAGCGATTAATGAGCAAGTCATTCATTTAAAACCAATGGAAATATTGTGTAGAGGAAGAAATATGGTGGCCTTAGGAAAGCGTTAAGTTACTAGGAAAACTTGATTTTCATAATTAGTATTCAAAAAGATCAATACATCAGACTTATCTAAACAGTACTTTTTATATTCAAGCGTCATACATTAGTATTACTGATAAACAGTACACAAGTAGTTTTAATGTTTTGTAAATGGGGTTCTCCTTCGCATGAATGGTTCCTGCAAAACAAATGGCAAAAATTCTAGTTCAGATAAAACTGTAAGACCATAGTGGTTATTTACAGTGCTAATAGAATATGATAAGCAGTACCCATTATTTGTAATGGTTTACGACAGTGGTGTGTAATGATCAGGAGCTACAGAAAAAACACAATCCACTTTCATAAATCTTTTAGCATCATAACAGGTCAGATATATCTTATTGATGATGACAGAAAATAGATGGTGAAAATAGGGCTTTTTCTGAGTCAGCAAGTTTACTCACTATCTTTTCATAAAGAAACGATTTAGAATCTTTAAGTGTTACTGTTTACATAGTTACTAACATTTTTACACCCTTGATGGTCCTATTCTCCCTGCCACCATATTTGAGAGAGAATATTTGGTCTGAGTCCCATAAATTCCTTCATGAAGAACTTTACACTGCACCATTAAGCTTTTCGACCACATTTATTCTCTCGCTGGAAAGTAATGGATGAGGCATTTGATAAATTCATCCGAAACAATACTATATCTGCACAAGTAGTGGTTGTAGTGATATTGTAACATAAGTAATCGTTATCAATAAAGAGCAACTTGCTAGAGGGCCCTGGATAGTAATGCTTCACAAAGATGAGTGAAAGCCACAAAATAGGACTTTGGAAATAACCAGAATACTGAAACACATATAGATAGGACGATTAAATAGCACAGGGGTTTTGTTAGAATTTACGGTAACCAGAAAAAAGGTATAAATTTTGAACGATTTGAAACTTCTATTTCATCTGTTTAAGATTTCATAAAAGTTCAATGTTACGATATCGTCTATGACTTTGCAATACTTTATTAGAAAAAGTATCGTTTAATAGTTTGAACTGACCATGTTGCGCTCAAATTATGCTCAACATCTGCAATACTGCAGACCGATATCTTAATTTCTAATCAAAATCAACAATAGCAAATTGTTGTCGGACAAAAAGGAGCAACTTAACGTCATTGCTGAACATTACTCGCTATTATAATGATGACAAGATTAAAGGATTGAATAGAAAAACTTATACCATTCACATAAGTAGCAAATACCTCAGGGTGTTCCACCACAGAACACGTATTTGCATTTACGTTATTAGTGAAGAGAACTACACTATTTAAAAACGAACACCAACAAAGCCTTCAATACCATCGGCTAAAAGAAACTGCTAGGAGAGCTCAGCAGAATGATAAAAAATGATAAGTTTCACACTTTCCAACTAGTGAGCGTGAAGGTCGCAGTCAGATGTTGACATAAGATGAGTGACGTCTTTATGACTAGCATTAAAACAACTCAAGGGGATTAAGGTTTAGCTACAGCGTTATTGTTTTCTCTTGCAAAAACTTCTGAAGGAAAAAAATGATCAGAAATCCTTTCTATCAGAGAATGCTCTTGCGTTATTTTCAAGTATTAACACTACAAGACATATTTCAGAACACGGATATTTACAAGGAAGACATCTCAAACTATGCAGATATCGGAAAATTCAAATATTATTTTTCTAAGATTTTTTGTCAAAGAGAATTGATAAAATAAAACAAAAAAGGGAAGAGTATACTGGTACTAATAAAGCATAAGTGTAGGAAAAAATGGAAACTTCTTCGTTGTTACTTGGACACCTACACAGATATCAAAAATAGAAAAGCAAACTGATGAGATCAGTAGAACAATAAAAAAAGTCTTCTTTACTTCACTAAAATTAAAGCGTTCAACATGTACCTGTAAGCGATCTTTTCGTACAATTTACAACTTTGGATTCCTACAGAATCCGCACTAGAGTGTCTGGACACATTCAACTGTAGATTATAGGAACTGACTTGGTAAGTTTAACGTACTCTTAATTTACAACATATCAAGAAGTGAATGTGAAAGAGGACAAGAGCCCTGGTCAGCCATTGCCAAACTAAGAAGGTTAAAATAGTTACGACACACTTTCAGATTAGATGGAAAATCACCGACAACAAAATATATCAAGTATGCTATGAGAATATTTGAGAAGAAAAGAGACCACAGTTTACTTGGATAAAACCCATTGAAAATCAGTTTAAAGAATTGAAAATTAACTTATAAGACGTAGCAAATCTAGCTCAAAATTACGTTTTATGGAAAGGCATCATTATCATCATCATCTTTAATCAGGCACACCCGAATTCATAATCAGCATTCTCCACTAGTCTCTGTTCTTCATCAATTTCTGGAGATCGGGTATTGGAAGACCTGTGTCTTTCTGGAGCAGGGTAGCATAGTCCAGTGTAGGTCGGTCCACATTTCTATAACCATGGCCCGGTTTCCACGGCACAGTGAGCACTGCAGTTTCTGCACTTCTGAAGCAATGTTCTGTGAGGCGTAGTCGGCGTACTCTAATGGTGTCGGTAACTTTGGGTAGGCTTCCGTATAATTCATTGTTTGTAACATGTTGCTTCCAATTGATGTTCCTAATGTATTGAAGCATACGAGTGTATCAACCATTAACTTCCTTTTCTAAATTTCTTGTTAGGGTCCATGTTTCTGATCCATTGAGCAGAATACTTTCAATTGTGCACGAAAGAAATTGATTTCCTGCTTGCATGGTAGCAATAATCTCCAGACGATATTTAGTTTTCGTACTGCTGCCCAGGTCTTTGTTCTCCTTATTTTTAGGTCTTTTGCTGAATTGTCTATCCACGACCCTGGATATTGGAAGTCATCTACTTTTCCAATCTAATGTTGGTTTACTACTAATTTTGGGTTATCTTCCATGTTATAACACATGAACTTGGTACAAGAAGACCTATTTTATTTGCAGAGTTAACAAAGAGTGATAATAGTGCTTGGGCATCCTCGATACTATCGGCAAGTAGATCATGTGTCATCATCGATGTAGGCTGTATCAGATAGATATGTGGTTGGGTAATGCTTACTTCTGCTCTTTGAGATGGTGAGGCCAAGTTGTTCGTTGTCTTTCACGGCTGTTCCCATAACGTAGTCTAATACTATGACGAACAGATATGATGCAAGTGTGTCGCCCTCTAGGACACCCGTATGTAGTTCAAAGAAGTCCGTGCTTCCGTCTTCTGTTACTACTTGAGCCATAGTGTTGATGTACAGAATTGCTATGGCATTGATTATGGTAGGTGGAACGCCATATGCAGCAAGGATCTTAAAGATTTTCTCTCTGTTGATTGAGTCAGAAGCTTTGCGAAACTCGACAAAAGTTAGTCCAGAAAAACGTTGTGTGGCCTTTTCCATGGTATTCTTTGTGTGGCTTTTGGTACATTGTTGCAGCTGTATGGTTAGTGTCCGCCTCATTTAATTTGGCAAATCGGTTTTGAACTTCCACCAGGTACTTTCTCTTAATTTCTTCATTTCCTAATGACTGCCAGTCAAGCCTCTTCTTATTGAGTTTGGATTTATTGTCACGAAGGCCGAGTTTCAATTCGGCAGTTACTATGCGATGGTCAGATCCAACTGAACAAAATGTGCTGTGAGCTTCACAATTCTTTGCGCTGTTTTTCCATTTTCGGTTCAACAAAATATAGTCAAGTTGGTAAATAGTGTTTAATGCTGTCATTCCACATTCTTCAAGTAGATTTAGTAAAGCTAGTCCATTTCCATTTGTTCTTATGTTGAAAACCCACTACAGTCTTTTGAGCTGATTTTGACATTCATAATATCGCCAATGATTAGGATGTTGTGTTTGGGTAAAGATCTTATATAGTTAGACAGTGAAGTGTAGAAGTTAGTTCTTTTCGTTTATTCTGTCGCGTTAGTAGGACTATAGCAGGAAAGAACAGAAGTTTCTGGATTGCCATTGAATATCGCTCAGATGATTCTTGAGTTAAGAAGAGGCATATGAAAACTCTAGTTTATACATATACTGTACACTGCAGAATGAATTCACACTAATCAAATTGTCTCAAGGAGAGAGCCTGAAAATATCTATTAATCATAAAAATTATTTAAAATCATTCAGAAAAATTCGACTAATGCCTATCTCGGGCCAATAAGCAATGGGGACTGTTGAAACTCTAATATCGGAGTTTCACATTGGCTCCAAGGTAATACAGCGGAAGTACTGAAACAATATTCCATCTCCCAAACTTTGGAAAATAGAAGGTAATATATACTTAGCTTCTCATACTTGTGATGGTAAAGTTTGTAAGCACGACGTGCCTTACAACTGCCTTACTTTTATCTAGTTTAGCTTTTTTGTTCATGATACCGTACAAGTTTAAACTTGCTCATTGAACCTTGCATGTTGTTCAACCTTGATAATTTTTTGTCTGCTATTGTGTCACTCTATTTTTTTGTATTGGGAAAGTCTTTTAACAACGTGCTCTTCAGATTTCGTCATTTTCCATGGTAGAATCCTTATTAGCAAATGCTGCTAGTGTAAACCTTTCCTGGGTATGACATTACTACACCCAGGGACGTGTCTCTAGTCGGGAACCTGGAATTATGGGGATAGTAGGGCTCCCCTTAAACATCACTGCTTTCAGTTCCACCCTAACCCGGGGTGGTAGAACCTGCAAGGGTCCCCGATATAGTTTACATATCAACGACAAGGGTAGAAGGAGTTAATAGCCTTGGAAGGCAGTCCTTCTAGAGATGGTGTCTTGACAAAAATTCTGGGTGTAAGGCAACGAAAAACCACCGCTCTATATTACCAAGAAATTATGGACATCACTTCAAACGAAGACAACTGCGCGAGGGAAATTCATGTGAATGACTTGAATTCCTCGCTCTTCAGGGCAGCCCATGAGCTTATCTATCAGATGCAAAGCTGAAAATTAAGTTTAAGCAATGGAACAAAAAATCACACGGCAACTTCATTAAAAAGTAAACCAATGATTGAAATGGTGTGTACATTTTAGTATTTACAGCAAATTTACATTTTTTAAACAGGAGGTATAAGTCTACTCCTCAAAAGTGAAAGAAAAAACATTCATTTAGTTCGAGAACTGTGTTGTGCCTTTTTTGCTCCTTTCTAAAACTTACATCAAATCTTGAACAAACCAGCAAAAAGACAAAACTCCGCTTCTTGGAAGTTTCCGCTGTATAAAATCTGTGATGATAGGAATATTCATTGTATTTGGTATTTTTATGACTACTTATTTTGTTTATTTGTTAATAAAAGCTTATTGTTTGATGCACCAAACTATTCAGGTAGTTGTACGTTTCAGCATTGACCATTAAATCAACTAACAATCTTCAAGCAGAACAGTTAATTAAAGAGTCATCCGTAATTAAAAATCTACAAGAGCTGCATCAATGGTAGGTACTCCAAGTCTCTAAGACACCTCTGTATTCGGGATTTTCTGTTGTTAAGTTATTTAAAAAAAATTATTCATTTATCATATGTTTTGAGAGTACAGGGTTCTTGTGTCATACTTATACAGTAAAGATATGATAATAACTACTGGGTATACGTTCTATTTCAAATTTTGATTACTGCCTTGATGCCCCTTTTTAGTTGAATTTTTACCTGATAATTCTAAAGAATCGACATACAATATCTAGTTTCTAGTACATTCTGTCATTCATGCAGGCATTAGCTCACAAACTTCTTCCAAAATAGACTGATTTTGAGTAATAATAAAGGTTTTCGTAATACCATCTTACTTAAAAACACTTCACGATGTCGCACTTTGTAAACATGATAGAAAAATCACTGAAAGATGCATCTTTGGATTGGATAAAATCAACCCTTTCAGATTGTAATGACCTGTGGCTAAAGATACAAGGAAAATATAGTTATCAATGCTATCATCGTTACTGTCAGGCTGGACTGATAATCAGCTGGTGTAGATCTAACTGTTATTACAATTTTTAAAAGTTTATGACCGGACTACCATTCGACATTTCAAAGGTCAGGTAAAACACACTGCAGAATTCCGAAGATAGACTCCTGGTTAATAGCCCCTCCTAACATAACATAAAAATCCATCTTCTAATAATCTATCCGAATATAATCCCTCCCGAATAAAATCGGAATCGGAATCGCCTTTCGCATCAGAAAGAGACAAAATTCACAGAAATTCATATGTACACCTTGTTCGTCCACTTGTTATATTCAGAAGAAAAATATGAAGAATGAGCCTCAAAAAGTAAACCTTCTCAGATCGCAAAGCAAGACTCTGTTTCCAAAAAGGAGTTTGGTGTGTGAGTACCTGATCAAAAGTTGACAAGCGGTGGGGGCATATATTTATTAATCTTCCTACTCCTTGTTCAACTGGGAAAACTCTAGTGACTGATGCATATCGAGCATATCAGATAAATAAAGTCAAATGACTCCTTTAGAATAAAATATCCGGATTGATTAATGTAAGCTCAGGCTGTACTAGTATTTAAGCTTTTAGATGTTTCTTTCAACAAACCTTTTTGTAAATGCCCTCCGACTACAGCTTGATTAGCATCTTCAGAAAAAACTACAGATACACTGACAGGAATTTTATGGCTTGAACAAAACGGTTTCTTACAATGAAATGGATAGGCAATGCACACAGAGATATTGGTTTAAACAGTGCTTTGGTTATACAAACTTTTAGTAAATGTGACATTAACTTACCTCTTAATGCATCACTAATTAGTGAAGTCAATATTGAAGGCATTAAAAAATACAAATTCCCGACTCAAATTAACGTTGGTGAGCTTAGAATTAAAACTGGAGAAGAAGATGAGCAGGGAACACTGGCAAAGAAGAACTGAAAGAACTGTGAAAGATATTAGAAGATCTGTATTTTTAATTCTGTTTACTATAACGGCAGAGATGACATTAAACGGAGGTCACGTGATATCTTTTGCAATTAAAATGATGTTCATTTTGGTCGAAAACTTTTTAGGTAGCACTCGAATGGACCAAGACGCGAGAATAAGAAAACAAAAGTGAAATGAGTGTTTATCATCATGTAAAACAAAGAGAGGATCGAGAAATCCAACCACCTTTTTTCGATTGGCTAAAGGAAATAAATGGAATCCTTTTGTACCTCTTTTTGTGACTGGCTCCCTAAAACAATTAATGACCACACACAAATTTTTCTTATTTGCACAACAGAAGTGATGAAAGTTTTACTGCCTCCAATATTCCTAAATGGAAGGCAGATTTGGCTCTGCCAATTATTGTATTCCCAATTGCTTTAATTCGAAACTTTTACTTCATTCACTGTTCAGCAGTAGATTTGCTATAGCCAAATCGTTATTAATAACTTTGTGAACAGTCTTGCAGTGGTTTTTTTGTCTAAACTCGGTTAACTCAAAGTTTTTCTCTGTAAACACTAAGCATATGATATTATATTCTATCAGTCAATCTCAGGACATACGACCTACGTACCTGACATCACACAGGCATCCAAACTTTGTGAAAGTCAAGACGTCCTTTGTAGATGAAGGAAGTATTTTTTTGCCAACTGAAAATACTTCGGGCTCATTACCACGATAGCAATTGTAGCCTGTCATGATAGTTTGATTTTCGAATTTAGTGGAAACCAGGCCAATCCAGGATAGTTTGGGGTATTTAGGGCACTTCGGGAAGATCCCAGTCCAGTGCTGGCGAAAAAGCTTTCAACCAAAAATGACGTTTATTTTAATTACGATGTTCAGTATTTTGATCATAAATTTCTTAAATGGAATCCAGTAATAAGCCCATTAAAAGTGGGGTTTAAATTATATAAGCTCTTGGCTTGAAACTGGGATTTTATGGTAAACCTTTTTTCAAGTTGGAGAATAAAATAATATAATGGATATTTAAACTTCAATTCTCTCATTATCAATTCGTTTGTAAAACAAAACATCCCCCCAAAAAGCCCATTACAAAGGGCAACGCCATGTACTTCTTCCAGTTGACTTACCATTTTTCTACAAGATGCATGCAAATTTCTTTTACAGAGGCCAAAATCAACAGATGTCTGTATAAATCTGATAAATGCAATCTGTAAAATTTATAAGCAACTGAAGCTGAAAGAAGAGCAACATTCTTAAATTTAATAATACAAACTCCTTACTTGCACTTGTTTTGTTAAATACAAAGAACAGGTATTTGGAATTCTTATCAAGTAATAAAATATTGGCTTGTAGTAGTAGTAGTAGTAGTAGTAGTAGTAGTAGTAGTAGTTTACTTGCTGTTTGAGAAAAAAATGAAACAGCAGTTTAAAGGAACAAAATATGAATTAAGAATGAAGAAACCACTCACTGTGCATGTTCGCCTCTGAGACAACATCCTGATCTATCCGATTTCACAAAATTCAAATACATTCTTCCAATGATGCTAGGTATTTTATATCCAGAACCATAGCATAACAATACCTTATGATAAAATATTATTGTAGGTAAACGACAACTAATCAAAATAATCCTATTCTTAACCTTTTTTAATAAAACACTTTAAATTCAAACATGGTTCTAATTTGCTTTAAATATCGATTCTCGTAATTCGTTCAAGCTTACCCAGCATATACTTGATGAGATTTAGGGAGACGGCGCGAATGTGTTGTGTTGATTTAGTAAAGCTACTATTTGTTTTACTTTTTGCTGGTAAGAAATATTACAAAATGAGAAGTTAGCAATGTTTACTCTTCAAGGGTAAAAGTGCAAAGAGACGACACTCAAAACTGAAAATGTCTTTGGTTTCCTGTTGGACTATTGCATTAAACAAAGAGTGAATACATTTCAAACTTTGCCAATTAAACACAGATGTATTTGCATCTGCCATTAAAAGGAAAACTTACTTCAACGGTTAGAAATTCAACAGTGAACATTCTTCAACTTGTTTGTTTACTGAGAAGTCAGTATTTACAGTTACGTCTGAAATCTCTTTGGGTAAAGAATATAT
The DNA here is from genome assembly GCA_003991215.1 of Morbakka virulenta. Lineage (NCBI taxonomy): Eukaryota > Metazoa > Cnidaria > Cubozoa > Carybdeida > Carukiidae > Morbakka > Morbakka virulenta. The sequence continues at coordinate 1,850,873 of RDPX01000057.1, forward strand.
GCGGAGAATATAAATAATTTCTCTTGCTTTGCCTTTTCATGCAAGTTTTATTGGTCTCTATTACAATAAAAGTAAATCATCAGGTTTAACCTTACAAGCTAGAGCAAAAATATGAAATAAATGGGTTCGTGAAAAGAATCAAGTTAAAAAAGAATAATTCGTATACCTTTTACCTTCGCTTGTATACAGTGGCTTCATTTTAATGATAACTTTAATCTGCAACACATTGATCTTTCTCATTAAATGCCTTTGGTTTGCTATCAAATTCTAACTTTAATTCGACAATAAGAAGAAAAAGCCCTTTTTCATGATACATATATTATATTTTTAAATAGTTGAGAACCATGCCCGGCATAATGCCACTAAATGTATGTAACTAAAGAAACGACAAAAAAGAAAATAGAGAGAAAGAGAAGGTTAAGTCAAGAGATGAGTTAACCTTAGGCTTGATAACATGATTAGGTTAACATGATTAAGTTACATGATAAGGAAAGCACTCAAAGTCATCGAGTTCTACAATCCTAGAGTTCGAGGAAAAAACTCCAATATTTTCCCTCTTTTTTCGGTTTTAACGTCATTTTCCCCCAGTAGCTGGGACTCAGACGATGGCTCTTCACAGGGACTTGGATTTTGGCAGTGAGGAATTTCTTGGCCGGATACCCTTTCTGACGCCAACCAATGGCTTTTGCTAAGACTAAGACAAGCCACATTCCATCTATGAAGCAAAAGTTGAAGAGTACCAGCTAGATTTTGAAGTTACAACTTCCAGTACATCTCCATACTCGATCAAGAACCTCAAGGTGAGATGAGGGACCACTTGTTCAGATCTGGCAAAGGTATCTTGTGCAAGAGCAGTTGATATATTAAAAACCTCTAAAAATCTCTCTATCTTTGACTTTTCGCCTGCTCTTCCCTGCCATAAATGCAAAGCTAAACCTATATCTAATGTCATTTTGCTCATCAAGGAACAAAGAATAAACGACTAAAAGCTCTACTAAAACTCTCTCCTAAACACTAAAACGTCGTTGTTTGAAATTATTGGTCTCATAAATTATTACCTGTAACCCAGAACAGAGAAAAGATAAAAAGGCAAATTGGCAGACCCAACGCAAGACAATTATACTGTAAGGAAAGGGAGGGCTGGTATAACTTAGTGGGGTCATTAAAGTGGACAAAGAACATTCTTGTTTTACGCATCCTAAAAGTAATAACATAACTATTAATTATGCTACGAAAACCCCATTATTGATAACATAATATAATTTTTTTTGCTTTGGTACTGTTAAAAAATCACGCAGTCTATACAATTTTGACCACACCACTTTCCTTTCAGCAGCTTTTATATTACAAAAGTCAATAAAATCATATCGGGCTATTTGCCTCGCTTTGGGCCCTTTCTCTCTTGCAAGAGAAAGACGTCGTATGGGAATGATCTCATTTTGGTTATTATTGGCTGCGGAAGGATTCCACTGAATACATTACACTTATGATAAAAGACATATAAAATTAAGACCTATAAGGTGTCAATTAGAGTCATTCTCAATATGCCGTAAAAGAAATTTAAAATAATGTATGTAAATTTAAAAGTAGCTTCTCATTCTTGTTGCAAACAGTTCAAAGGGTTTTATTGCAATAAGCAGGGCAATTGTGAAAGTCCACGTTTTTACTGTTCCGACAGAAAACAAGGAATACAAAGTTCCCTTCACATTTTTGCGCAATGATTGGCCGATATTGAGAGACAACAGGGGTGACAGTGAAAAAGGAAACCTCGTATAAAGATAAACATCATCAAATGCCAGCGCCGCAAAATACACAGTATAAACTATGGAAAACCTGCACAGAATCCGCATCATAGGGTATTGATACATTCAAATGTAGAAGTATACGAACTTACTTGCCAAGTTTAACGTACCCTTGATTCACAACAGATCAAGAAGTGAATTTGATAAAGGACAAGACCCCTGGTCAGCTATTACCAACTAAGGAGGTCAAAATGGCTACGTCACACCTTCAGATTAGATGGAAAATCGCCGACAACAAAATATATCAAGTATGCTTTGAGAATATTTGAGAAGAAAAGAGACCACAATTTACTTGGATAAAACCCATTGAAAATCAGTTTAAAGAATTGAAAATTAACTTGTAAGACGTAAGCAAATCTAGCTCAAATTTACGTTGTGTGGAGAGGCATATGAGAGATCTCGTTTATACATATACTGTACCCTACAGAATGAATTCACGCTAAATAAACCGTCTTAAAGAGACTGTTGCTGCTGTGATGCTATATAGCGAGGTGGACTTCAAGCCACAGTGTAACTTCCTTTGAGTTTTGGTGTCCCTATATTTGCAAGCTGTTCAAGTGGTGTCAGTCAGCCAGCAGTAAGAATTTCTTTATCTAAAGAAAAAGACATCGGATAGTTGTCATTGCCAGTGTCTAATTAAAGGGGATGACTGAGCAGCATTCAGGGCCCAAAATATTTCAAGTCCACAAACAATAATATTTTTAAACCATGAAAAAAAATTTAACACTTGGATTAATTCCATGGTAATGAGGATGAGAATTACTTGGTTTAGACGCTTAGGAAGTAGGTTTAATTGATGTTCAGGTGCTGCTGTAAAATGTTGGATAAATAAGATGTATGATACATATTTTGATAAAATTGATGGCCGCTGACATGTTCTTTCATGGCCATTAGATGATTACAAGGACAACGGGTATGAGCAGAAAAACAGAGGTTGTCTAGAAAATGGCACAATACTGATCCACAAAGACATACATAAAATTTCATGTTATGAATAGACTTAAATATTCATTATATGAAATCTTTAGACCAGGGTTTCCCAGCCAGGAATGTTCACAAAATCCAGGCTGCACGACACAGCATTCTAGAGGTTGCGAGTGTGCAGTCTTGTGAATGCCTAGCGTTGTAAATGTCAAACCCTAACTGGCTTAGTTTAGGCGCTTGCATGATAGTGTACATAAACATTCATAAAATTCTTAATTTAGATTTAATAACACTTTTTTGCAAAACCTTATTTTACAAAAATGCTTATCAGCCTATGATTTGAATATTCAAAATTGAATGATATAATATTTGTTGCTCAAGTTTAGTATCCCTTTTATTTTTTATTCAAAAATAAATTATTAATCTTCAAGGGCTGCAGGAACAGTAAAATGTCTTAGTGATGCTAGCATTTTGAAAAAAGCCGTAGCACAACTGTAGTATCCCAATGAAGCACAAAAGAATGTAGCTGTCATAGAGAAAAGAAAAATGAAGCTGAGATTGGTAAAAGGCTTCAAAACTTATATCACTCTTCAAACCAAATAAGACTACATCCAACAGAGAAGATGGCAAGAAGCTCATTTGGCAAACGCAGTAGAAATGAAAGTGGAAAGTGTAAAAGTTGAAAATAAACACATTGATCATTTCAGTGTTTGACCAGGAGTGATAACTGATAGTATTTGTAATAATTGGACTCAGCGTAGCACACCGTCAAGTCAATATAAAGAGGCTGGCTTTAAAGAATCATTCGTACAGTTTGGGAAAATATCAAAGCACCAGTTTTGAATCATATTATTGTTTACACGTTGCCATCCACAACATTGGGAAATTGAGAAATTAAGCATGTCTGCAGTGATTTGATCAACTCCAAAAGGCTTTCCATTTTTCAGTGATACACTGCAGTTATGATTTCTGCAATGAAAAGTGGCTCTACTGATATACTGAGCTCTTCTATTTGTTGGTCTTTATCTTCTGGTAGTTTCTTTGGTGCCTACCTGTTAAGAAATTTTTATAAGTGCTCTTTCCACCTTGCCAGTCTTGCTTCCCTACTCTTCAGCAGGTCTCCATTCTTGTTTTTGACTGCTGCTACCTGCCTAGAATTCTGTCCAATTGGTTGTTTCACTTTGCTATACAGTTCTTTCTCCCTCCCATATTCTGTCGCATTCTGGTCTCTCTAGGCTTTCTCGTCCATTTACTTTCTCTTGTCTTCTCTCACACTTCTCTTTACTTGTCGGTCTTTCTCTTTGTATTCTTCCATTAGTCTGTCTTTAACGCTTTCAGAGCGTGTGCTATCAATTCTGGTCATAATAACTTGCCTCTAGTCTATCAGAACCCATGTTTATCCACTTACCCATGACTTGTTCCTTCCTTTCTTGAAACCAATCACCTCTTCTGCTGATGTGATATGGGCATTTTTTCTGATGTTCACACACTTCTCCTATCTCCCGGCTCTCACTGCTTTTGCTTTCTCCAGCTTTTACTTCACGGCCTCGCAGAACTTCCTTCTCCTCTCTTCAGCTGGCAGACGTTCCACATCAAGTCTAGATTTAATCTTATTCTTATCCTTTGTGAGCTGAGGCGTAGCTTCATGCGGGTCTTCGCCAAATAGTGATCGATATCAGCACCTCTCTTTTCGCGCCAATCTTGTGCTGATGACCATAGTAACATCGAGATCAGAAAGTTACAATTGCCAACTGCTTTAGAAATAATACTTACCAAGCTCGTACGATGTTTATTCAGCTGATGAGTTGTAAGATTGCCACTTAACGTACCAATAGCAAACAGAATATGGCTTCTCTTTAATGCAAGGTAGTTACATTTCAAGGTCCAGTTGGTTGAATTGATTAGCATCTTCTGAGCGGACAGAAAACTCATTTTTTCGTTTGATTTCTTGGGCTTTCTGGCAACCAGGTTAGTGTTGATATAATGACATGGAACCCTTTTTAAATGTACGTTTCTTATTCCTTGTTGCTCTTTGCCCGTTTCGACTATTTTTATAGCACTGATATACTCTTAATTCACACTGTCAGGATGAAATTTTTTAATAAACAGGAAAATTTAAATTTTTGTCAGCAAGTTTATTAAATACTTTAAAATTAATAAAACGCCAATAAAAACAAACAAAACCAAACACCAAAAATAATGACGTAATGTAATTGTGATGGCCAACAATAAGGACATTAATGATTTCACAATTTTAGAAAGTAGCCTATTTCTCAGCTAGCCTCCTATATTATGACACAGGAAGCAAACTCTGAAGTTTGTTTCTTTTTTGTTTCTCATGGAAACCAAACGAGAAGACAGGGATAAATTTTTTCCATACACACTTCACCCACTGTACCATAATGATTTTTGGAGTAACAAGGAAGAGGAGAAAGAAGTAACAAAGTGAGGGCAGAGGAGTTAAAGGAAAGTGAACTGTCAATATAAACTTTATTTCTATTAGAATTGACCTTCCAAATGGCTAAGATCGATGCAAATTTGACTTAGTCAAGGTCAAAAGAATTTAAAAGAAAACAGAAAACTAACCTTTCTTAAATTATTAACCTATTCAAGACGTCAGCTACCATTCACGAAGGTCGATACATCAACAATGCAAAATTGGAAAACACATTGCATGGGCTTAACGTGAACTAATAAAATTTAGATGATAGCAGGTATAACGTAGCTCGCGACCTCCCTTTCTACTTTAATTGAATTTTGCTCGGTAATTTTGTACTTGTAACAACTAAACAACCCATTTAATGGGTTGTTTAGTTGTTATTTACACCCATCAGATAACATAAAATAATGGAAAGACAACAGCAAAAAGTTTCTTTGGCTTTTATCAAGTCAATGATGATAATTAAAATTGCCGGGTGCTCACATTTATCTATCAAGATCACCATCAAAATAACGAAATATTACATTGTCTAAGAAATATCAACTATATTTTCTTAAATACATTTGCCTGAACTTCTGGTGGATTACTTAATATCAAGTTATTTGCTCTAACAAACACCTTTGATCAAGTCAATGCCTTTCTCTAAATCAAGTGATCCTTGACCTTTCTTGGCTACTCTCATGGTAAGTATCATTCGATTGAACAGAACATTTACTGCTTGTAATTCTGTAGCTGGATGATAAAATAATAATGGAAAAAGGGTAACCGTAAACACAAGTAATACCATGAATAGACTACAAATCATGGATGGTACAAATTCTAAACTCTTTTGTTCTCTTTCAGGAAAGTGGATTACGAAAACGAAAAAGATAAAAGTGGTTCAAGACAATGACACTCTAGCTTGCTTAACATCGTGTTCTCTTAAAAAATCCTGCCCAAATTTCAAAATATTTGGAGTACGTTTTCAAATACTTGATTTTTGAAAGTTATTCACAACGAAATGTCAGTGGTAATTTTGTTTCGAATTCTTATGAGGTGAAGTCATTATTGTTACCACAATAGTCAGTCAAGCATGCTTCGTCTGACGCCATGAAATTGCACGAAAGTGTCAGCGATTTTCCTCTTTAATAACACCTGTTCGGTGTTACAGCTTGGAAGAATTTAATAACATTAGTAGAAATTTCCAGTTACTTTTGTAAGATTTAGATTTTCAAAAATTTCTTGAATATTCTTTGTAAATAAAAATTAGGTTAAAAATACGCTCGCAAGAAGTTAAGAAACTTTTTTCGAAATTAGAAGATAATGAGTCACATTTTATGATCAAATTCCAGTCTGAGCATTATTTTCCAGACTTTGCTCTAAGTTATATTCTCCTCCTTAGGTGCCATGTTTTAGCAGAACGTTGGCGATCATGCCTCTGTCTTTCACTGCTCTCAGTAGCTGAAGGTCGCTCTTTGTAGATCATGCTAACGTGGTTCCCATGTATGTGACTCTTGGTCTTCCTTTACCTTGTTTTCTATCAATATTTCCAGTTGGTGTCAATTTTTAAAGATCCTCTTTCATCATTTTATGCCCCAGTACTGACAGCTGTCCTTTTCAAATGATAGACAACAGCTTTCTCTTGAATCCTACTCTCCTCAAAACATCTCCGTTGGTAGCGTGCTCTGTCCAAGAAATCCAAAGTATTCGACGTAGAAACCACATCTGCTGTTTCCAGCTAGTTCTCTAGGGTCGGTGTGATGGTCCAGCTTTCACTCTCATAGGTAAGAACTGGAATTTTATAACCACTGAGAACTGTGAACCTGGTATCCAAGGGTAGTGTTTGCTTCCTCAGTATGTTGGAAATTTGCTGGAATATCTCTTTTGCTGTGGCAATTCGTTTCCGTATTTTCACAAAACATATTTCGTGTGATGTAACCATACTAAGATAATGAAATTTATTTACCTGCTGCATATCTTTACCATCTATTGCTATTTACACCTTGAATACACATTCTTATTGGTCACAGCCATGCAAAAAGTCTTCCGGGGGTTGATGCTAACGCCCCTTGCCCCACTTTCTTCTACTACTGTGTCAGGTAGTTGTTGTAGCTTCTCTGGACTGTCGGCTTCAGAAGCATTGTCGCCAGAATATCGTTTATTATTCATTGTGTACCCTCCGATAAAAAACCCTGATTTTCTTCGATACTTCTTGCAATGTTCTCACGTTATACATTAAATAGATCTGATGAGAAGATACAACCTTGCCTAACTCCTTTTCGAATATTGCAGTACTTTCCAACCTCGTTTTGTACTCTCAAACTCGCAGTTTGGTTTCAGTATTAATCCATTAAGGATTTTATATCTTTATCGTCTAATTTCAGATCTTGTAGCATCTCTATCAGGGAACCGTGTTTTCCTTTGTCGAATGCCTTTGAATAGACAATGAAACAAAAGTAATGATTGTCCCAACAGCATTTTCATTATAATATAGCGTTTCTTGTCTCTGAATCTTAAATAAAACCAAATTTTTGCTTCGTTATCTCTGGCGCCACTGCTGTCCTTGCTCTTGCAATAATGACTCGCACAAAGACCTTAGTTATGTGATTCATTAGACTGTTGGTTCTGTGGAGCTCGCACTTGGTAGCACCAGGTTTCTTAAACAAGCGATAAAGAAAGATTTGGTCAAAACTGAAGGGATCCTTTTGCTGTCATATATATCGTTGAGTAATTCAGTAACTTTGCGTATCCTAAACTCTTCGAGCACCTTTATCATCTCGATGCAGATTCCGTCTGAGCCCCTGACTTTATTCACCTTTATATTCGTAATTGCCGCTTTCACTTCATATTGTAGAATTTTAGGGCCATTGATGGATTTCTTCATGGTTACATTGTCATCGACTTGATTCACGCTGTTAGCGGTAGACATTAATCTGTGTATTGTCATGGTTATTTTTGGCAGGATACAGTGATGGTTTGCCATTTGCCATTGCCTTACATGGATGGATGGCCTCTCATAATAAAGCCTCATTGGTACCCTCAACATACTGTTATGCTCGTGCAGGTTACGCCTTTAATTCCGTTGGTTTAACCAGAGACGGTTACTTCTTATTCCGCTGCTTCCTGGCTTCACTCGTTTCAGTGCGAGGCAATCACTTAATTCCCAGCTGCAAGTTACAGGCTACCCTAAGATAGTTTTGGCCTTCAGCTAAAGCGGTTTACCGGGGTGAGCCTGCTGCCTCGCCAAGACAGCTACTTGAAGCATGACATGAAAGTTGGGTTCCTTCAGGAGACCAATGGACCCAGTTCCCGGAGGCCACCTTATGGTTGGCACTGGATTGTACTCCATTCAAACACCCCGAACAGCCCTCTGGGTTATATAAGACAGATTTTTCTTTAAGAAAACAACATTCATAAGATTATTGTATTGCTAATACAAATTTAAAGATACTGGCATGTTAGGAAAACAACAGTTTTGTGCTTTAAGAAGTATGTAAATTTTAGGGAGACGTAAATGAGCACCAGAGGGATGTTCATATTGTAGACATAAAATGTGAGCTGTCATCAGTAAGACTCAACTTCAGTAGTATCCTGGGCTTTCTTATTAATTCACCCAAGGTCAAGTTATTTAATTTGTTAACTTCAGTACTTCATGAATATTCAAAAGCATGCACTAAGCTATTTGGAGGATAATTTCTACTGATGAACACTTTTAAAACTTTTGCTAGGATTAAAATTTCTTGGGTTGCCCAAGTGCAGTCAGAAAATTGCACAAGTCATATGTCTTTCGCACATATACATCAAAATGCTTCTCTAGGTTAAAAATAAAGATGCATTGCATTTTTTCTACAGTTTATGCAAAGAACATGGTTCTTAAATAAAGAGAACTAGTTTTAAACTCAGGTTTTTTAGACCTAAATATTGTCGGTCAAGTAACTTTATAGTATCAAAGAACAAGCAATATAACATGAATGGATAGAAGATACCCCTTATTTTTCTCACAAACTGATTGAAAGCAAAATTTGGTCACCTTTAAAGCTGTGTACACCTCATCAGGTAACGTTTGTTTACTTTTTCTTTATTTCACTTACTAGTGTGATGTGCGCTGTATCATAAATCAGCTGCTACTCCCAATGGCATTTTAAATATAATTTTGGGCGTAACATAGATTTTCTAAAATATGAGTTGCTGATGTGGCTACTTATCTGTGTTTAAAACATTTCATAGAATTAAACAGAAAGATTTCTTTTTAATGTCACTTTTTCATCTCTCAATTACACTGTTCAAGCAGGATAACTGTCATTTGATATATTCAGAGAAAGGATAATGAAAAGTTGAGTTAACGGTTTAACTGCTATTTTGGGAACACCTTCGAGATGGTCAAAAAAAGTTAAAAAACTCTACGTAATGAACTAAGCCTAGCTACGCACTGTACACAGGTCAAAACAAATAGAGAGAAAGGATAGACATTAGTAAAAAATTTTTATCAAAAGAAATTAATATTAATTAGAAAAATAATTGCTAAGCTTAACTGATTTCAATAAAACAAAGCCCTTGAAGAAAGGTCTAGATACAGTATTTCTTATATTTTCCCTTCCATCTGTAGTTTTGTATATGTTTTCTTTGAAACGTATCAAAAGGATAGTAAATGTATTTATTGCTGATAAAGTTTTTAGATTATCATTCAATACTCAAGTTTTGCCAATAGGAAATGTAAACTTGCGTGCATGTGAAATACTATACAATTGTAATGGAAAAGAGGAAAGGGGGTAATTTCTTTCAGCTTTAATTTGAGCCATTTTTCTTCCAGTATTGAAATCAAATCTTACATCACGAACTTTCATTTCACAGTATTTCTTTTTTATTGCATTATCAAATTGATTATTGATCACTCTCAGTGAGAAAATCTTATATTTTATTTTCAAATAATTCTAGAAAAACAACTTGTTTGCTATTTTCAATTTTTTTACTTATTGTAATATTGTTTTCAATTTATCCTACTTAAAACATGGAAATACGAAACCTTGTCGTCTTCAAGTATATTACCTGTATGTTTTTACTTTCAACGAACGTAGAAAATATTTTGAAAGGGTTTCATTAAAATTTGTATGCCATATTAAGATATTTCCTTGCCATTAAGGTAAAAAAAAGGCTACCAATATAGCAAGGGTTTATTAAAAAGACTCGCTCAAATTTAATACAACTTATAGAAAAGACAATATAAATGTATTTGCAATGGACCTCTTACCTTTCTCAATTAAATGAATATCCAATAAAAATCTCCTATACTGTATTTCTTGTAACTCACCCCAAGATATATCTTATTGTGTGATTGCTTACAAGAAAAACGATTAAGTGAAATTGTAAAATTTAAGGACCAACGACGTTTAAATCATATTGTTTTATTAAATAGACAAAAAAAACCAATAACCCAACACATGTCTTTTAAAATTAGCAGGTAGTTTTGCCAAGATTTCCATAGAACTAACAACTTTGAAATGACAAAATACAAACTTTGAAACTTAAACCTATCGTAAAATACGTTACGTAAATATGGGAGCTTTTATCATGCCATGAGATGGAAGGTTTTTCTGAGAAACATGTGGAGAGATACTCCTATCGTCAAGCATCGAAGGTACTATTAATATACTGAGGTTCTGCATCGAAACCCTTGAAATATAATATTTGAATCTATATTACAATGAAATTAGAAATTTAGTTGATTAAATTTGCAATTCATTAGTTTCAAAATTATTTCATTGGGATTTATTAGGTTGCAGCGACCAAACCATTTGTTCCTATGTTTTGCTGCAGAAGCTTAACGAGTTTGAATCCTATCCAGCCCTTGCTAAAATGTCGTGGGTACCCTTAAATTTGGAGGATATTTATTGAATTGCAGATCAATTCTTGGTTTCCAAATGATAGAGCAAAATGAAAGTTTTCTAAAGAGAAAAAAGCAGGGAAAACGAAGTGAACTGAGTTTCCAATCTATTGGCCATGGAATAATGGTTCAAATTACTTGGCTTCCTGAGGCCATCCGATTTCTTACTGAGTTTGAGATTAGTGACCCAAAAATTCATTTTAAATCCATTGTAATAATCCTTCACTAAAATGCAGGTATGTAAATACAATATTACACTGAGATATGTCCAGAAAACCTAAACACAAAATCTATTAGTACTAATAATACCAGTTGTTTTATGAAGAAAAACCTGAACTTGTTCTCAGAAAAGAAACTAATGGAGTCACTCAACTTTCGATTCCTAAGGAAAGTACAACAAAATTACTGGGAAAGGAAAGTGAACCTATTAGAGGACTAAAGCTAGTTTGTCAGGTATCGTGGTACATATGGGACAAAACCCGAAATAATGATACGTACATGGCATTACGTGTTCTTACGTCCACTGACACTATGGAGAATCACACAAATACGTGAATATGCAATGACTGGTGGACGTATTAAGCATTGGTGTTTGTAGATTATATGATTTTACATTTTTCACACCTTATATAAATGCCAAGAGGCAAATATACAGAACACATTCAAATAACATAATGTCAGACGTCAAGAATAACTATAAAATAATGCTCTATTCACTAAAATAATAAAATATTTTTAGACTCAATAATTTCTTTGCTTGCACCATGTGTTTCTATTATAATTAATGCTTAGTTTAGTCCATGTCACTTGTAGTGTGTGTTATATCATATTATATGTGTTATATCATATTATATCCTATTATAACCTAAAACGTACAGTGGAAGTTTAAAAGGGGGGGGGAGGGGCAGATACCTAACTAGAAAAGAGCACAAAACAGTAGCAGTTCAATTATCCCAACCAAGCATGAAAGGCGACGAAAATTTTTGTTTTTAGAATGATATAAATGGCTATTTCAGCATTTTTGAAGACAAGATACATACAAACAGGCCAACATTATCTTATGTTCTTCACAATATATTCTTCACTCATGTATCAAGCTACTAAGTTGACTTTTTCTCGGATGGTGTGTATAAAGCACTTTGCCACGTTATTGTTGTCAACAGTAACAAAAGGATGAATGTTCAAGATTTTTAAAGTACCAAGACGAGAAGTAGTCATAATTTCTCTTTAAAATATGGTATTGCATAGGCCTATTGTGTATCAGTTGGACTGAATAACGCTCCAATATTTAGGTTAGTGAAAAAATAGGTAGTATAAACCTGTTTGAAAGTATTAGAAGGACAAAAATTGTGATTGTTGGACATGTTGTATGGCAAAAGGACTTAAAAATAAATCTCCTGTTCAGAGCCGAATACAGCAAGTGAGAAACGGTCGACGTAAAACACGTTCTTCTGAAAATATGGATGTCATAATCAGGCTAACCATTGCGGACGTAACAGAACTGGTGCAGGATAGGAATGTTACGGTGCCATGGCAGCTTGCTGACGTGTTTTCCATAAAGTGTTGACGACACAAGAGTAAAATTAAGTTAATTGGAGTAGCAGTATTTCACTGCAGAATTTCGGAATTCTCTTAATGCAAAAATGCAAAAGTGTTACTTGGATTATCGCAACTCTAAAACTCCTATTTTTTTTTTGCATGGATTCCTCGTTATAGCTGTTATGGGATGATAGGGTGCTTTATCCTGAGGATTAGGTAGTTTAGAGTATCCATGACTCACATGGAAAGTTTGCTTTCCTCTTTTGAAATGAAAAATGCACAATATATAAAATAAACTGAATCCTGCATTGTCCTGTGTACAAAACTTACTTTTAAATACCACAAACTGCAGGACCTTTGACACAATGTTTTATAGCCTAAGGGAGGCAATAACACTTATCAGGTACAAAATTATCTTCAAATCAGGAACTTTTCAGGATGGGTAAGATTAATAACTTTTGGTAATGTAATTATAACTTTTCCAATATCGTATTTTGTTTCAAAAGAAGGTGCAAATGAACTTTCATTTGGTTCGTTATTAGGCTTAGCAATATTTGCTACTTTATCTAAGAAATGATATAAAAGACTGTCATTTGAACTTCTGTAACTCAGACTCAGACTCAGACCTTACAGACTCAACTAACAAAAAACACATTCTATCCTTTTATTCCCATTTACTTGTTATTTATAAACAACTAAAACCCCTACGAAACAAACAGGCTAAAATTGCTAAACCTTTCTAAAAACTTGGTGAACAACCGCCAGGCCCTAGCTATGCTTGCACAGCTTGAACTGTGTATTATAGAAACGCAATATAGCTAATCCTATAAACAACTTTCACCCTGAAACTTGGTATACTGGTAAACAGTTTGAGTCTCTACCCAGAAAGAAAGTTTGTTAGTAAAAAATTATTGTATCATACTTTTTACAACAACGAGCTGTCTTATTGTATAATATTTCAAAATTTTGAAATACTTAATTTTGTTGAAAGACAGAGTTTACTTGCAATTTCACCATTAACAAGGTTTACTGCCACTCGATACAAATATTACCAGGTCTCCATTCGTATTTGTATTTGATAAAATTTAAATAGATTATAACCTACCAGTTAAAAAAGCTATCTTTTGTACATGTCCTGTAAGGACAGCAGAGAAATTTACAAGTGAAGAAGGCACAACTTATCAGGTCCTCGAGGTGCACACAGAAAGATTCCTCGTCGATGCATCCTGGGAAACGCTGAGATGCTGACCTCAGTAGGCCGATTTCTGTACTGCTCACAACAATCACCAACAGATCGATCTCACCAAAGTGCCTTTGCACCAAAGTCAAAAACAAGAGTTCTTAACAAAACCAGCTCGGGCTGTTGCCTCCTTCAACATTGAAGGTTACACGCATGTAAAGGGAACTATTCCCGTCCAGAGAGCAAAGGACTATGACATTGTATGTCTCCGAGAGACACACCTGAAGCCCACCAGCCGAAGGCCCGGAGTTTCTGAAATGAAGCTGATTGCTGAAGTACGACATGGCAAGTATGGCTCTGTAGTTTACTCGGAACAACTTTAAAGTTGACACAGCCCATAACACCAATTAGAACAATATCGAACTGATCACAACGTCCCTCCAAGTTATGCATATTATATCAATCTACAAACCTCTCGGAAGCAGATTTTCATGAATGGAACCACCTTTACATTGCCAAAGAAGCCACAAAATCATCATTGGTGATTTCCATCCCCATAGTACCAACTGAAATTACGCCAACAATGATAGAGACGGGGATCTCGTTGAAGCCTGAGCGCTGGCATCTAATCTAACACTGGTCCACAACCCAAAGCTACCAAAGTCTTTTCTCAGTGCTTGATTGGAGCGTTGACATAAACCAGATCTCTGCTTTGTCAATTACGAGCTTTCCCACACTATTCAAATGGAGGTCCTCCCATCCATACCTAAATCCCAACAACGACCTATTTCCATCAAATACATGTAGCACTGAACTTGTTGAATATCCTTTTCAGCTGCAGATTCAATTTACGCAAGGCGAATGTGGAAGGTTTCAGAAAAGCTCAATATCCCAAAATTATCCTGCATTCAAACAACGAATGTACACTGCCGTGTGGGCTCACATCGCTCATGAATACCGTACAAGGTACCTTTCTGGTCTGACTAATGACCCCCTAAGCCTCCTAAAAGATTATGAGGTAACGCTCAGTTATGACCCGTTTAGGGATGACACCCTTCATCTTGGAGAATAACTCCTTGACATAATTGTGCTTGAACGAAGGAAGGCCTGAAAAAAAATGATTGAGAACACCAACATGGCAATAACAGCAAGAAAGCCTGAACTACCATCAAGAAGCTTGGAGTAAATAACATAGACCCTCCCAAACAATGCAATGTCACCCAAATCAAGTTGCCAGTCAGGTTGTAGCGAATAGCTGGAGTAAGCAGCGGAGAAGACGCACCGGAGTACACTTTTCAACCAAACCCCCATCCCAAGACCAAAACATGTCCTATTTGACCTGCTCATTCTCGACAGACGAACTCTGTCAGGGCATCACACAGCTCAAGGCGGGGAAAGCAGCAGGTTCCGTTGATATGCTAAAGCAGTTCTCAAAAAAATGGGCCCTAAAGCGTCCACCTAGCTTTTGGAAATGTTTAACGAAAGTCTCAGCACATTCCAAATCCCTGCGCTTCAGAGACAAAAGTGGTTGCCGTCTTGAAACCCGGTAAATATCCGGACGAGCCAAAGAGCTACAAACCCATATTACTTCTTTGTATCAGCTATACTTTGTCTGAGAGACTCCTTCTCACCCGTCTAAGTCCGATAGTTAAGCTCTAATTGACATCCAATCAAGTTGGATTTAGACCTGGTAATTCCTGCGAAAGCCAGCCACTGAAGCTCACACAGCAAAGTATCCGCCGTAAAGTCCATAGTCTTAAGCAACGATGGAGACATAAAAGCGATGAAAGACATCCACTCCACCAACACCATCTCACTTGGAAGAGGCAGCCATCTAGAAACAGGTTTATGGAGTCAAGACAGCCTCTCGCAACACCTGCGGACATAGCCATTGATGAGAAATGGTTGGATTAGTGGAATGAGAAGAACATGGGAGATTCATGGCTTACACGGGACATTATGCAAATACAACAGCTTGCCAGTGGAAATAGTCTACTCTGGATGACCTGGAAGACTCTTAAGCAACTGGGGGTTCGACGTGGGGGATACAAAGTCTCACGGATGGCCTGGCATATGCGTTCCACCGATGATTGTAAATGTGTCGAGCAGCAAGCAATGGCCTATCTCACAACCTGTAAGCTTGCACCAATCTGCATCCTCGACGATCTCGTCGAGCCAACAGTATGTGCCACATATTGGTCAAAGACGATCTGATGAGAGTTAAGGGATTCAACCACGAAGGAGAAAAATCAGGTCCTTTAATACTGAACTGTCTTCCTCTGCTATTATTTCTACCGATAAACATGAATAGTCCAGGCCTTTAAAATTGCGAATAGTTGATCTAAAGGCAAATAACATGGTTATTAAAAAATGAAAAGGAAAGTAAATACAGATTTACCTTTGTGTTTACTTTCCTTTTTATCTTTTCTCCTTTCACCTTAGGGTTAACACCTGCGGGGGTACTAGTTATGGTTTAAATAATAAACAAGTGTGTGAGACATGCTTTAGGGCAATCTATACTGGTACAGGAATGACGACCACTTTTAAATTTCTAATTCCATTAAAAAATCAAGACCAGCTCATCTAAAGGTTTTAAGATATAATTATTATAATCAATTTTTTGATAACAAGGAGCCTTAATTGGGAGGGAATTGTAGCGTTTAAGTCCCCGCGTGATGAAAGCGTAGAGTCACTGTTTTATAATATTTTACCGATTACCCTTTTTACCGGGTTACATAAAAGATAAATTGACAACCAAGTATCGTGACCTAAATTCAAGTGAGGGTTACTTCGAAAGCCCATTTTGTGGCTTTCTTTTTATACGTATTTTAATCACATTGGTAATTGCCTTAGACACACGAACGTTATCAATTTGGCTTCATTAATATCATCTGCCCATCTCGACAAAATCACATTGAAGTTGAACAGGATTTAGCATTTGAATCCAAGTCACACCTCCAAGTATCTAACCAAGAACGAAGTCGTCGTTAACGTTAAAAGAAGCAAACTGGGAGAATGCTATTTGGTACCGAGTAAAGGCTGAATTGGAATATTGATTCCTTGGTTTAAAGTACAATTCCCGGGAATATGAATTGACAATAGAAAACAAATATTTCAGAACCATCATGGACTAAACGTTTTCCTGTACTACCAACTTTCAACGTATTTACAAAAGAAACATCTGCTGAGCTACTTCTGCTTTTGGTCTCTGGAGTAATATCTTTCACCAAAATCCTTTCCAATTGTAAATAAAGGGGTTTTTTGCCATTGTTACTTAATAGCTGTACAACGAAATTTAATCTAACAAACACAAAACTCCTGGAAGTGTCTTCCCTTGACAAGAGGTTAGCAAGAATAACACTTAGCAACTTCTATTTTCAATAAATACAAGTGACACCCAGTAATATTAGTAAGGATTGCTAGTCCTTCTTTTAAATCAGAAAATATAACCAAACAAAAAGAAATACTGTAAAAACGTGTTATACCTCAAGCAACACATTGCAAAATACAGCTTTTCATAGAAGTGTAAAAGTTACTGTTGCTGGACCGCTAAAATTCATCAAGAAGCCCTCTACACTTTCGGAAACTTCTAACATGTCAAAGACTAGAAATATTTCCTGTATCGTCTTGCATATTCTTTTCCTCTTTCCGTACGTTTAGCTAGAATTCTTTAGCATATGAGCCGGACGCATAACAATTGAAATGCATATTACACTCAGACGTAGATAATCTTTCCCATATAATTTCTGATAATTTTGTTTTGTATACAGCTATAATAGTGTTAAAGCTTACAGTAGCAGGTTGCTTGTATTGACTGGCTATATCACGTCAAGTAAATACTTTTATCTAACATTAATTTTAATGATAGCATTTGGTTATGCTATCATTAAAATGTTGGTTTTTGATAATTATGAAAAATCAGAATTGCTGTTTAGTTTGTTGCGAGAACAGAAAATGAAAAATGAAAAACAAACGATGAAGGTAGAGACGTTTGAGATAAGATAGGGGTGGCTTGTTACTGGTCTATCAAAGAAGGGGGGTATTTTTATTAGAAATCCACAAGACCAAACTCCAATGGAGTTGATGATTGGAGTTTTTCTTTTGACGTGTAAGTACTTGACTTATTTGGGAAACCTTACCTATAACTCATTACAAACTCCAGAAAGTACTTTGCAGACTCTTCCTTTAATCACAAAATATCAAGTACTTCCAAGGCTTGAGAAGTGAGTTTGAGGAGATCTTGTGAGATTATTTGAAGCCAGATGCTATTTACAGTTAATAGTCTAGAAAGTACGACTGTTCGCTGAACCTTCTGAAAATAGTTGGGGGTTTTCCCTTAGAAGTAGAAAGCTGAGGGAAGGGGGCAATTGTCTCTCTTGGATTTGGAAATCAGCTAAAATTTTGGCAAATGTGATGTGATATTTGGGCAATCTAGAGAGATAAAGTACTTTTAACAACAAAAAACAACAAGAAAAACCAACACAACATCTAGTAAAAAACGTTTTCACATGTTGGTCTAATGTAAACAAATTTCTGCCAGTCTTTAAGGTTAAGCTCCGACCAGCGTATTCTGTGTAGTCTTACACGAATACCCTGCATTGTGCAGGTGTCTTGAACTCTACAACCCTATTGTCCATTGTCATCGTGTCAGTGATCATTTGCATAATGTAATTTTGTGGCATGATTTTACTCAGATCGTTGCCTTACACTCTTCATCGTCACAAGAAAGACATCCAGGAATCTCTTGTATGGGCCTACAATGTTTTGAAAGGTATGTTTAAACGACTTTTACCGGGGTTTACCCTGAGATTAAAAGTAAACAGCTCCATATCATGTATGTATCTTTGTTATTCTATGATCAAACAAATTGTTTTGTTGATTGTATTTGTAAGTGCACTAAGCTATTGTGGACTACCAAAATCAATTACAGGTTTGCAACATGGCCAAAGCAAGAAAGAGGCTATACCGTAGTAAAGTGAACTGCGAAATGTGGAAAAGAAATCGATGGCGATTACAAAATTGAACAGTCAAAAAGAGTTCGTGACTGTAATATACAAGTGACATACCAGGCTGTGATTGATCCAAAACAAAGGAAACCCTCATTTGGGGCTTTGTCCTGTACAAAGCCAAGTGAAAAAGCAGAGCAGACAGAAACTGTTTTCTTTGCAGCAAAATACACCGATACATAAGGTATTTGCACTAATACTGAAGATAATCAACTAAATTTCCAAGTCCCAGCCCTTGTTGTACGAGACGTTGAATCATCTGCCAGGGACACAGCATTTCTTTCAACTAAAGAATGCTCAGGGGACAAATCTGCAGGCAATGGTACTGGGATGAAGGATTATCCAAATCACCCACTTTTAAAAGAATATAACAGGATACCACTTTCTAACAAAAAGAGGACAAAAGATTTTAATCCAGAACTCTTCAAGAAATACCCCTGAACCAGCTATGGCATGTCAACAAAGTCAATTGTGTGTTTTCCCTTAGAGAAGTTTCTTTGTGATCATTCCTTCAGATTTAGCAATTGGAAAAAAACTGAGAGATTAGCAAAACATGCTCAAAGTAACAGTTACATTGTAACTATGTCAAAGTGGATTGCAGCTGAAGTAAACGAATGTATCAGATTTGGTCCTACTTGAAAGGGCTCACAGAAACGTAATCCAAAGTAACAGAGCCTGTCTCATAGTCATCGAAGAGTCAATTCTTTACGCACCACAACAAGTAAGTTCCTTAAGAGGATATTCAGAAAACAGGTCCAACATTGGAGAGCAATCAGATGCTAATCGAGGAAAACTTAAAAACTTCTTTATCTTTAATGTAGAGACGTTCCATACCTTACCAAGAGATTAACTTTACAGCTAGCAGCACATCACCAATGGCTGTCACCCGAGATGCAGAGTATGATTATTGATATTGCATCTGATATTGTTATGAAGGACATATCTAAGAATGTGCAAGAAGATAGGAAGTTCGGCATAATAGTGGATGAAACAACAGATGTTATGAACAGGAAGCAAGTGTCTGTGCATCTACACTTTGTGCAAGATTGCTAGCGAACAGAAACCTTCGTCTGGGGATCTAACCTGACAGCAAAAAGAAGGGTGCGGCCTTAAGGGTACACGAAATCGCACCTAACACAATCTATGTCCACTACTATTGGTACTTTTTGCACCTGAATGCACTTGGTATTGACCAGTCTATACGCAACTTCTTTACCATGCTAAAGCAAGAAGATGTTTTCCGTGCTGTAAACATTCCAGATTTTGATTTGGATTGGATTTCATACAGTCCAAATATTAAATTTAAGTCTCAGAGTAAGAAACACTGGGCCTGCAGATGGGAGGCCATCAAAGGTGTAGAGCAACAGCCAGAGAGAATTTCACTTGCTCTAATAGAGCTGTCCAAGTTGAAAGATGACTAAACCTCTATGGATGCTAAAGGTCTTGTCAAAGCTATGCTCACGTTCAAGTTTATACTTGAGTTGCACATTACAAAAGTGATCCTTTCCAACACAAATGCCTTGGTCAGTTGCCTGTAGGGTCACAAGGCCGATGTGATGACTGCCAAGGTTACTTTTGATGGTTCAACTGAAACCGTCACAGAGTGCAGGACTGAAATGTTGTCTGTTATCAGAGAAAAGATAAAAAAACTGCTACAAGCACCCTGGAGATTAAATCAGCCGTTGAGAAGTTTGAAACTGAAAAAAATTCAAAAGAAACCGTCCTAGAGACTCCAAGAACGCTCTGAGGAGAATCCTGAAAAAGTTATTTCCTTAACAGATCATCAAAAAGCTAGGCTTGTGTACTATAATGACCAAAACCAAAATGAAAGAGATTTGCAAGCAGAGATACACCTATCCTGACATTACTGGGGGATGTAGTGATCGGCAAAACAGTACAGGATAGTTTCACGTAGTGTCTGAATTCTTGGGTGTTGGTCAGGGGATCTTAATGGCAGAAACTGCCATTTTTTACAATCTCGATGGTGTGGACGTGAAAACTGCCTAGACCGTCTTAATAAAGAACAATATACCATTTGTATGGACTAGCTTTGTGCACAATTCAACAGCTGTTTGGCCTTTGATATTACAAAAACTATAGGCTGATAAAAAGGCTCAACAGAGGACCATTAACCATAGAGAAAATAGCAATAGAGGGACAACTCGGCCTGACGTTTTACACAACATGGCTACCTGAACGGGCAGAAAGAGCGGGAAATTTGACTGGCTATAAGTAAATCTTGTGCTAGAACTAGATAATGTAGGTTTGAAAGCGGGCGTTACGAAACTTTTCCTTTGTTATCGCTATTGTTTTAAGTGTCATCACTTATGGTTTGCTGATTCCGTTTTTGCTCGCTGCTCACCATGGGTTTTTAAGGTTATTTCAACTTCTCCTGCGATTCAAGTAAAAAAAAGTATACGATTCTACAATATCAACTATTTATCGAAAGTTTCAAGTTATAATCAATAATTGCGTGCCATTTAGTCATCTAGTATCTCTTTTAAAGTTCCTCGTCGCATTTCAAAGCTATTTACGGTTCACGCATTGTTATTCAAGTTTATCTATCTGGCGCGTGTGCAATCCAAAGTAAGTGATTTCTATTTCGTCTCATAAATATTCTTATTCACGTTATAATCTATCTTTTGTTGCTTAATTCAGGAATTTATTCGCTTTATTCATTTCGTTTTCATAAATTCTAATATTTCTATTTTATTTCGAGTTTATTTCATTGTTTATTTACAATTTCATAGGCCTAATTTTCGTTTTTCTTTGTTTACCTTTAGTTCGAACCGATTTGTGTATACAATTTCTCGACTTCACGATTTAGACCAATTTATGTAGATTTGTGTAGCCTATTATTACGATTCCTCGATTTATTGACAATTAGATAATATTCAACGATTTATCTATATCTACAATTTATCAGTTTGGATCAAAGTTAATTTGTTTGAGAAAAGTACAAGACACTGTCATCTATTTCTATCGTAACTTTCTTAACTTTCTACCAATCAGTCTATCGAGTTCGAATTCTTTATGCACCACCCATATATAGTTCTTCGGAACTATTGATAAAGATAATTAAGACGTAATACTTCTGAAGTTTATTTCCATCGGTCAAGCTTTAGTCTGAACAATGCCAGATTCTTCCTCAGCCTTTAACTACAGTAATCGTTGAGGAAACCGCAGAAGAGCCGATTTCCTTTCAACGGCAAGTGACGGTAAAAGGCTTATACCACCAATGGCATACAGCATAGTAACTCTGACATGGTAAATGACGAAAACCAAGTTTCTAGCAGCACGTTAGCTTTTCTCATGGATCTCAGAGTGTCATGAAACCTTATACTGGTACTCCGAATATACAATTTTCTTTCCTTAAAACCTGTATTAAACACGAACACGCTCTAGTCTTCTAGGTTTAGTAGAGCACGAAATTTCGATAAGAGGTATTAACTTTGAACTAATATTACGTACCAAAGGTAATCAAAATACGCTCGTTATGTATAACTGTGGTATCACATTAAATTCAAATAGCAGTATACGTCGCACACCTAAGTGAAATTCGAAAGCAATTAGACACCAAATATAGAAAGAGATTATTTTTGCAAAGCATTAGTAGGGTCACAGATTACGACAAGTTTTGCTTTAGCCAAAATACATTGGAAAACTTTGAAAGGGACGAAAAGGTTAACTTTGCATGCAAAATTACAGTTTTTCTCTCACTATTAATTAACTTCTGAACACAACTCTTGCCATGTCTGAGGATTCAGTGATCGGGCCATGCTCCCAACTTTTAGCAAAAGAATATATATTGAATATATATATATATATATATATATATATATATACATTTACAAAGACAGAGCCTTCAGTGAAAAAATTGAAGTACAATCTCTCTTCAGCCTACTTACTTGCTTTGCATCAAACCACCACCACCATCACCACATTTCTTAACCAAGCTACAGCATCTACTTTAATAAGTGAAAGACTTGCCTCTGCACTATAAGAGCAGTTCGAGGGAATCAGCCCCATGATACTCATAACGAAATTTCATCAATTAATCATTTAAGCATTATGTATCCCAGCTTCTGGTATTATCAAATAGGAGTTTGAAATGGCAGTCAACCTTGGGGCTCCTATGAATCATAACTTCTTAAATTTTTCCTTATGCAATCCATAGTGATGAGATACATGTGTGTGTTTCAAAAGAAAGAGCAAGCTTAAATATAGGGTTTCTCTTCTAATATTCTTTATGAATCAAATAAATATAAAAGACTTGAGGGATCCATTCACTTGATATTGAATAAATACGTATTGCCAAAGGACACCTGGAAAACTCCAAAACAGTACCAAATTATTTCTATTCAAAAAACATATACTATTTTTCTATAATACACAACAAGGAACAAAGTATCCAGATTACATTGTACCGCATTATTAGTGAGGCATAGAAATATGTATGTATGTATTTATGTATGTATGTAAGTATTTATGTATGTATGTATTTATGTATATATGTGTCTATCTCTCTATCCATCCATCTATCTGTCTATATATCTATCTATCTATCCATCTATCTATCTATCTATCTATCTATCTATCTATCTATCTATCTATCTATCTATTTATCTATTTATCTATTTATCTATCTACCTTCTCATATCCAGGTCCTCAGGCTGCGGATAAGAGAAAGGCCTTCAGATATGGGGATTAGCGGTAAATATGAAGCCGTCCTGGACATAATCATGGGTTGCCCTTTGGCAAAACGTAACACCCAGAAGCCACCTCACCAGGGTCATGAGTGAAATTATGGTAGCAGGATATCAGATGTGCAGTTTGCAATCATCAACAAATCGATGCTTTGGTAACTGTACAACACCTCAAGCAGATAAAAGAAGTTTCANCTATCTATCTATCTATCTATCTATCTATCTATCTATCTATCTATCTATCTATTTATCTATTTATCTATTTATCTATCTACCTTCTCATATCCAGGTCCTCAGGCTGCGGATAAGAGAAAGGCCTTCAGATATGGGGATTAGCGGTAAATATGAAGCCGTCCTGGACATAATCATGGGTTGCCCTTTGGCAAAACGTAACACCCAGAAGCCACCTCACCAGGGTCATGAGTGAAATTATGGTAGCAGGATATCAGATGTGCAGTTTGCAATCATCAACAAATCGATGCTTTGGTAACTGTACAACACCTCAAGCAGATAAAAGAAGTTTCATCAATGGTTGAGGTGAATGTGCTTCAATGGAAGTTAACTGTCGAAGAATCAAATTTGGCTGCTTGGAATGTAAGAACATTTCTTGATCGTGTCGAGTCGCCTCATCCAGAAGGAAAAACAGCTTTTGTCGCCAAGGAACTGTTTAGGTACAAAGTAGACATTGCTGATTTATCTGAGACTCGGTTAATTGAAGAAGATCAGCTTACTGAAAGAGGTGCTGGATGCACATTTTTCTCGAAAGGCAACCCTGAACTAGTAAAAAACGATGAAGGTGTAGGTTTTAGTATCCGGACACAGATCACAACCAAGCTGGGGTAACCTTATGAAGTTAGTAATCCAATCATGTGTCTAAGGGTGCTTTTAAGATGTGGACATTTTATGCCTGTTATTTCAGTGTATGCTCTTACATTCGGCAGTAGTCAAAATATCACCATGAGGTTTTATTACGATTTGAGGAATTTTATGTCAGGAAAACCAAAGGCAGATAAATTACTGATACTCCGTAACTTTAATGAACGGGTTGGAAGTGATCATAATACCTGGAATATCTGATGGAGATATGGTCTTAGTAAGGGAAACGATAATGGTCTTCTTCTACAGCAGTGCACCGAATTTAAATTATATATAGCACCTTCTTCCAAAAAAACCTCATCCACAAGCTAACATAAATACATCCTGGATAAAAAATGGGCATATCCTAGACTACATCATCACAGGAAAGCATGGCCTTCAAGACATGTGTACAGTAAGAATAAGGAGGGGGGGGGGGGCTTGCAGATTGCAGTACTGACCATAAGCTTGTTCGTAATAAAATTAATTTGCGTATTAGTAAGAATGTCAGAGCAACTGGATTTAAAGTGCCTAAGTTTCCTGGATGAGAAAACCAGGCTTCATGAGAAATTTCTCTGTACTTTCGATTTAACTAGAGCATGTGTAACAAGAGCTTTCGCGGAAGCAAAATCAAACCTGCAACATGAGATTAGACAAATATAGAAAAAATGGTACTCCAAAATGTCTGCCAACATTCAGAGAGTTTATGATTGTAAAGATTTAAAAGTTTTGTACAGAAACATTGGGCAAGTGTTTGGACCACAACTTCCAACAATAGCGCCCTTGAGATCTGAAGATGGTGTTACGCAGCTCAAAAATGCTGAGAGCATTATGACATGCTAGACAGACCATTTTACTGATATGTTTGATAGTTCATTAGAAATAGGTGAATTAGTTATTAATGGTCTACCTCAAAAGGATATCATTGAGGAGATGATGACAGATCCCAGCATTGATGAGACAAAAAAACCCATGGAAGTAGTTAACACTGGGAAAGCTCCAGGATTTGATAGGATACCCATCAAGCTATTGCTGTTTATAGGAGATAACCTTGCTAATGCAATTTTTTTGCTCATCCTTGCTGTATGGCATAGCAGTACTGCACTCAAGATTAAGTTGATGCGATAGTGATGTTTATTTATTAAAAGAAGGGATGGAAATCTCTGTGTGATGACTACAAGAGCTTCTTCCTACTTAAAGCGGTGGGAATAGTTATATCAAAGAATCTGTCGAACAGGATATACGTGGCACGATAGATATGATATTCACTTCTCGCCAACTTATGAAGAGATCTGTGAAGCAGGGGGTACCATTATATCAACTTGTTATTGACCTGACCACAGCTTTCAATAACATCAATCGTAGCGTACTCTTAAAGATTCCCATGAACCTTAGGTGTCCTGCGAGTTTTTTTGAGATGATTAAACAATTACACCATAACATCAGAACCAATATCAGTTGATAATGGTTTAAAACAGGGAGACATACTGGATCCTACTCTTTTCTTAATATACCTTGCTGTGAGGCTTTTTTATGCTTTTAAGGATTGTGTTATAGGGGTAGGCATACGGTTTCGAGGATCAGGCAAGCTTTTTAACTTTCGGCGTCTCAATTTGAAGCAAAAAACTTTCCAGAAACTTTTTCATGAGCTTTTGTATGCAGGTGATGGTTATCTTGTTGCAAATTCAGAGAAGAAAATGCAGCTGATTATGAACAAACTGTCAAGTGCTTGCAAAGCGTTTGGCCTTATCATCAGCCTCAAAATTACGTACGTTATGTTTTCACCTCCAGTTAGAGTGCCATATGCTGAACTGCATATTCTAGTTGATAGGAAGAGGTTAAAGGTTACTACTAGTTTTGTATATCTTGGTAGTACACTGAGCAGGGATTGCACGTTAGATGCTAAAATAAATCACAGAATATCCAAAGCCAGTTTTGCTTTTGGTAAGATGGAGAAACCCCTATGGTCAGATAGGGGAATTCACCAAAGACAAAGATTAGCGTTTATAAACCATGTGTGCTTACTTCATTGCTATATGGCTCAAAATCTTAGTTTACATATAGGCGACATCTAAAACGTTTGATAAGGTTTCATCAAAATTGTATCAGGAGAATCATTAACATCAGTAAGAATACTTTTATACCTGATAATGTAGTCCTTGAATGATCCAACAACACCACCATTGAAATGTGGATCATCCAGAATCAGATGCTTTGGACCAGACACCTTGTCAGGATGGAAGATAAAAGACCCTCAAAACAGTTGTTTTATGGTGAATTATCCAAAGGGAAAAGACCACAGCATAAGCCGAGATGATAGTTTAGGGATGTCCTGAAGAACAATACTGGAGATCGATGTGAATAGCTGGGAATCGATAACTGCAAACCGTTTCCAATGGAGGAGAAAAGTCAAGAAAAGAAGTGGAGAATTTGAAGAGAGACTTGAAGGTCATGTCGTATTAAAGCGTGTTCTAAGAAACCAGAATGAAAGTGGAACATCTGATTATATTCAGGAGGAAATGAAGTACGCTGTGTGTGGTAGATTTTTTTTATTTGACAAAAGCTGGACCAGTAATCCATTATACGTCACACAGTCGAAAGCAAGATCAACAATTTTATGAGAAGACCTTGCCACTTCGTCCATAGATGCATTGTTGGGCTACCTGTGGTCTGGTCTTCAAATCAGGAAGTGGTCTAACGAGACATTCCAAAATTCATAATAAAGCTTATATGAATGCAGCTCCAAAAGTGAAAAGTTCATCTGTCTTGTCTGTAAATGTTCATGCAGGACAGAACCTGGGTTTAAGAGTCACTTAGGTACTCACAGACACACAGTAACAAATTGAAGAGATGGTAGACTTCTGTCAAGAAGGAGCGATCATTATGTATGTATGTATGTATGTATGTATGTAAGCATGTATCTATCTATCTATCCATCTATCCATCCATCTATCTATTTATCTATCTATTTATTCATCTCTTATCTTTCTATCTATGAATAATGTCCTTGATAAATAACATGATGTTCCTATTAAGGCAATGATGACCAACCCTTTGACATGCTCCAAAGAATACAATATTTGACATAGCATAAAAGTTTAATCCTTATTCTTTGCCNGAACCTGGGTTTAAGAGTCACTTAGGTACTCACAGACACACAGTAACAAATTGAAGAGATGGTAGACTTCTGTCAAGAAGGAGCGATCATTATGTATGTATGTATGTATGTATGTATGTAAGCATGTATCTATCTATCTATCCATCTATCCATCCATCTATCTATTTATCTATCTATTTATTCATCTCTTATCTTTCTATCTATGAATAATGTCCTTGATAAATAACATGATGTTCCTATTAAGGCAATGATGACCAACCCTTTGACATGCTCCAAAGAATACAATATTTGACATAGCATAAAAGTTTAATCCTTATTCTTTGCCCCCATTTTTACCCATGTTTTGTTTTAATTTTAGATTTCTACTAAAAAAGTCCGGAACTACTATGAAAAGCATTTCACTCCTCAGGATTATGTTTACCCCGAAAACCTACAGTATCCAGGACTTACTGGGAAAAAAGTATCTAAAGTCTGACAGTATTTTCTGTCTTTGATTTCCAATCTCATTGGACAAACAATCCATCTACCAGAAAGTCACCATGCAAATGTGACCCACTACCAACTCAGTTAGTTACTGAACAACGATCCAGAGTACAAGAGAAAAAGAAACCAAGGCTGAACCATAAAAAAGCTACACCGCCACAAAAGGAAAAAAATACACTTTATGAAACAACTTAAGAAGTAGAACAAAGTTATAAGAAATCTGAGTGCTAAAGTAATAAGACAAGAAAAATCTGTTGGGAGGCCTCTTAAAAAGCTGGAAAAGTATAAAATGCTAACAGTGGAACAGAGTAAATTATGGCTCATAACTTTTTAGGGTGTAACCATAGAAACCTTCCAAAGCCAATGTACAGATGTTGGCAGTACTCATGGTAAAAGATAATCTATGCAAATAAAGGCATTTACAATATCAAGAACTTATCACTTTGTATGGAAAGCTCTTTAGTTACCAAGTCCAATAAAAATTAGAAGCTTGGGCAACAAACATACATTCTTCAAAGCAACCCTAATTTCGTAAACAGAGAAGTTTGAAATATGAGATGAGACGGCCATAAGGGAAGAGACAGTTGTAGATGCTACAAAATGTAAAGTTGCAGGAAAAGTTAACTATGGGATTATACGTCTGTTGCTAAAAATCATAAAAAGAACCGATTATATGAAGGTTAATAATTGTGATGCCAAAGAAGTATATTATAACAATATGTACGGTGTGCAACAATACGTTGGTATCAATACTGGAATTGTAAAAAATGGTTTGTGCAGGTGTTAACAACTGTTACGAACTTACTCTTCTTAGACTTACCAACAGAGCATGTCGACCTAAGCATCAATTTACCGTTAACAGTCCTTTCATAACATAACTTTCATCCATAGGCTGTGTTTTACGTTTATATTTCACACAATAGTTCATACAGTATTATGTAAGATACTTTTATCAAAATTTTCATCCACTTCATCCTTTTCTTTATCTTGAAAAATGAAATCATAAAACTCGATCTTGTTAAATAATTTTTGTTGAAGCCATTCTCCTTAGCAAAAAGTTGGTGGTGATTCTTGGTGTTTAGATTGAAAGAATCTATATAATTAATATTTTGCC
Source organism: Morbakka virulenta (assembly GCA_003991215.1). Taxonomy (NCBI): domain Eukaryota; kingdom Metazoa; phylum Cnidaria; class Cubozoa; order Carybdeida; family Carukiidae; genus Morbakka; species Morbakka virulenta. The sequence goes on from RDPX01000057.1 coordinate 1,879,900, forward strand.
CTATTTGTTGTGTCACGTCGAAATACGATTGGGCGATATAAATTCTGTTGACATTACGCTGACTTCCATTGATGCAGTGTTTACTTATCTTCTTTTGTATTTCATTATTACCATTCAGACCATCATCAAAAATGCAGACGTTACGGTTATCGCTTGAATATTCAGACGTGTTCATTATCTGACTAGGATCCTTTACTTCAAATAATCTGAACCTTACAGTCTCCAACGACTTATTAAGGCCTTGTATCTTGGATTGGTGCACATTTGCTGGATATACATATACAATGTATCATAATAGACACATGGCCATTGGATCAAGTGCATTACACAATTAGTTTTTTCTAACCTTGAGCTACCACCTACTAATAAACGAAAATCGTAATTCATTGGGAAGTTGTTTAATCCTCGTTTTGTGTCTTCTTTTTTTTTACTATCGTAATTTGGTATCTTCATAATATATTAGGATATTAATATACATACAAGAACTGCCTTTTATCCACTTAAATCACACGATAGCTGCCTTTTAAACGATATTTTCATCAATAACTGTTGATTAAACATATATCTAATGTAATACCAGTATCGAAGTAATTATTAGCTATGGACAGTTCTCAATAATATAAGAATATTAGAGCTATCATATGGTGCACGATAAAAACAATCAACAAAACTTAGTTTAGAACTGTCAGTTTCATGTTTTCACAATCGTCAGCTAAACAAAATGAACATATTTCTCTAGCGTATCTTGTTATAACTAGAACAAATTACAAATGATATCAAATTACCCTCATGGGATTGACGTAATTGGTATAATTGATCATGGAGTAATTATTTATTACTGCATGTTCCTGAAACTGACAGTTTTAAACTAAGTTTTGTTGATTTTTTTTGTCGTTCACCATATCTAATGGGATATTATAATAGGTATCAGTAATCTTAAAGAGGGGGTAGAGAAAAACATTTAAATTGAAGATATGAAAAGAAAGGTTAGAAATGAAGTTAGAAATTATGAAGATATTGTTGAAGATCAAAAATGTTATACTACAAGATTTTTTGAACCTGTTATTACTTCCTAAAAGGGGGTTGAAAAGACAATCGATTAAAAACAGGATCAGCTAGATAAGCGATTAGAAAAAAATAAATCAAAAATACTTGAGGCTATTAATAATCCACCATCCATACCATATGATGCCGATCAATCACTTGGAATTGAGTTTGATGAAGAAAAGACATAGTCTGCACAGCCTGCAAAATCTAAGCCAAGTACGTTGACGACACAACAATTAATATTTTTCCTAAATTAAGGATTAGATAATGACGAGATGAATTTTTTAATTTAATGAGTTTTTAGAAAATGAATTGTATTTAACAGCTCCTGGAAATCTAGTTATAAGTACAAATAATCATATTCTAGAAAAGATTAATATTGCAAATAAATATAAGCAATTAAACGGAGGTACAATCTCGTACAAACAAACAAGAAAAACAGATAACAGAATAAATATTCTTAATTGCTCGAGGGAGCAAGTCCCAGCGAGCGACCGAGAACACCATACTACAGACCATAAAAGTTCAGTAGTATTGGACATTACAGTGTATATATAATAATAATTTTAACATAGATGGAGAAAAACTACAGCACCAAATCTTTTTTTTTCAGAAACGGTAGGAGGTACGAAAAAATGTTTTTAACAAAATTTCATTGGAATGTCCATCTTTAGTGGAGGGGTCTCAGATGTAACATTTTTCGCTGGTTCAGTTTCACGAATTTTTTGAATTTTTTTAAAAATTCTGAAAATTCCTTAAAAAAATCGTAACATTTAAAATCGAATTTTCGAATTTTTTTCCTTCAGCAACATTCTTGGTATGTGTGTAACGTTTAATCAAGATTGGTCCAGGAAGAGTGTATTAAACGAAAAGTGATGCTGACCTTCAGTAAGAATATGAACTTGGACAGATGGTGATTCAGTAAATACTATGGTAAAGGTATTTCAACTGGGCAATATTACTGTGAAGCAGTGGCTAATACTAAAAAGCTCATTGATTAGAAATTTATATACACTCTGGTGGAAAACACCAAAGAGAAAGAAATAGAAAAAACAAAAGCAGAGTGTATAGCCCACTATGCTGTTGTGATTTGTAGAATGCAATTTTATTTTATTTTATTGTCAGCATGATGTTCCAAAGCCCACCCTAATATTAATTCACATAAAACTAATGACAATTTTTTTGTGTGTATTAATATTAGGGGAAATTGGAATGGTACACTTTGTTTTTTATCTATAAATCTATTAATATATGCTAGCTTGCGCCTTCAAAAAGCTTCCACACCTGAGTATGAACGTCTATTTCCTGGTAAATATATTAACAGAGTTAAAATCTTTCCTGAAGAAAAAAATAGGTGAGGGTTTAAGAAGGTAAAAGGAACCTAAAAGAATTGCTTTACAAATCAACAACAATAGACAGTATGGTGATTTCCGTATTAGCTACCCAAAACTAATTAGTGGGTATTTGGTTGAAGCTCATAAGGGTGGTAAAATCGTTTATGGAGATAAGGGGGACAAATCACTTGTCGATCTGTTTGTAAAAAGGTTTGATCCAAAGAAGAAAACGTATACAAGTCGAGCTGTTAGAATAATCGATAAGTTGAGTATGCTTAGTGGTATATCTAAATGTGAACCTTCTGGTTAAACCAATTAAGTTGGTGGATTAATCTATTTCAACAAAACAACTGATCTAGTTAAGTGTCTTAGTTTAATCAGTGCGCCTCGACACGCTGGGAATACTAGCGCAAAGGTTGTTAACGAATCATGGATAATTATCGATAAATTACTGGAACTAAATGAAATACCCAGGAAGCAGCATAATTTGTATGCTGACGATTTTTAATGTTATCTGTATAATATGGATATTTCGTTATTTTGAACATTAACGTCCAGTCAAAAGAATAGTAAATCTAACGATTTTGTAACCCGGTACAATCAAGTAATTGTTCTCTACAAAAACAACACGTATTATTTAGCACTAGGTTCAATCAGTATGCCGTATTCATGGCAGAATGTGTCGCAAATTTTAACAATAATACCATTAAATATTCTCATCATTTTGACAATACATGGGCAATTATTACCCTTTCTGATGGTAATTTCAGTTACACTAATTTAAGCGGTGCCATTCAATCAGCTTAGGCAGCAAATGGCCATTCAAAGACCGGTATCATAATACCATTTTCACATTCCCTTTTTCGTGTTTCTATAAATCTCGAAATGGACTTCCAACTCGATTTTACTTCGGGGTCACTTTCCTCTCTTATTGGAGCCACTAAAACAGTCATAACTTCAATGTATTCGCACAACGTCCAAATATCACGCCAGGAGTGGATGATATAATGGTTTGTACATCTCTGATAAGCGGACCATCCGTTTTTTGTGCCCTATTAGATGTGCTTAATCAATTCATTATAGATAAACAACCGTTAACATATCCGTTTTATGAAGAGGGTAAACGGCTTTTATTTAACAAAATCAACACAAATCTTATCCGTTGTCTTTGCATATATATATATATATATATATATATATATATATATATATATATATATATATATATATTTATATATATATATAGATATATATATATATATATATATATATATATATATATATTACTGGTAACGATAACCAACCCANATAACTTCAATGTATTCGCACAACGTCCAAATATCACGCCAGGAGTGGATGATATAATGGTTTGTACATCTCTGATAAGCGGACCATCCGTTTTTTGTGCCCTATCAGATGTGCTTAATCAATTCATTATAGATAAACAACCGTTAACATATCCGTTTTATAAAGAGGGTAAACGGCTTTTATTTAACAAAATCAACACAAATCTTATCCGTTGTCTTTGCATATATATATATATATATATATATATATATTTATTTATATATATATATATATATATATATAGATATTACTGGTAACGATAACCAACCCATTAATTGCAATGGTCTTCCTGTCAGCTTTACGCTTTTGATTAGAGAAGGTAATTAGTATACTATTATTATAATCTAATCTAATCATATCCTATTAGAAGATTAAAACAAATAACAAATCAAATTACTGTGGATCGTATTGGTATGACATTGATGGTGATGATCGAATTGATCCCAAAACAAAGGAACCGAATAAGTTTCAAAAGGCGCGGGGTTTATAGATAGTTTAATAAGAGTTGCAGAGAAAGTCGCTTAAACTCGGAAAAACAAGACTGCTAAGAGTTTCGCAACAAAAGCTCTAAAGAAGCTGTTGAAGAAGGTGCCAGTAAATGAGAGGCTACAACTGCTGATATATTTACAAAAAGAGCGATAACACGTTTAATAAATCTGCATAAGAGAAGAATCCAACCATTGAAAAAGATGGTGATGAAATAGTAGAAGTTCTTAAAGCCCGTTTAGCCAACAACTAAACACCTAAACCAAATAGTCAGGGATAATGATTCACTACCAATTGAATTTAACAAAATTTTCAATATGGGATCTTCATTTAACTCAATAATGTAAATGACATTTGGATTTTCAAGTAATTTTGAACGTTACGAATATGTAAGATGTGAACTAACAACGCCAATCGTTTAGCCAAGGGCAAGTTTAAACCAAAACAAAGCAGAATATCGAATTGATGTGGATTCAACAGGTAAATATTGAAAGATTGACTGGTAGAAAGGTTTTATTGAAAAAATTCTCAATAGACGCGTATGACCATCGTGGCAATTATAATGTGAACTGTAACATTGGCACAATAAGTGGTTCTTTTGCAATGATTCAATTAATCAATGTAAAATACAATCATTAAACCGTTCTAGAAGTAAATGGTTCTAATTACATAATCAACCTGAAAAATTCGGTAGAATATTCAAGAGCCTACACTAACACTATTAGTGGTGCTCAATATAATTATCCAGACACCAATCCTTTCGCGAATTTACAAGAATACACATCACTGCCTGGAGCAGCGCCTTATAGTATTACTATGAATGTTTATCATAATTCTAGCCACCACAAACACCAGCAATTGCTAACAGATCCAGTAAATAACACCCAGACTGTTATTTTACCATTAAACCGGTTAGTCTTTTTTCAGCAGTTACAAGAACAACTTTTATCAAACGGAAAACTAACTTTGGAATTCCGAATGGATCATTATATTTTCAATAAGATGGCGTTTTGAGTTTCGAGATTATCATTCAATGTAAATTACGAGGCAATATATTTATCAACCTTTTTGCAGAGCCATAGTTGGTCACATTTAAAAGAATGGATTGTTATATTAGATGCTACAACTTCAAGATAAGGAACATTCTAGATGACCTCGTCATGTTTTTCTCTATGTACTTGATTCAGAAAAATTGAATTCGCAGCTACACAACATATTTGTTTATAATACGTTTAAAATTGCTGGTAATGGAGTAAAATTTTCCATCAGCATAACTTGAAATATGCGATGGTATATTTTACCAGAACAAAAGGATGGAACCTGAGAAAGAAGTAAGTAAGACGTACAGAGCACTTTTGGACTATCAACTTGGTTTTTCACAATATTATCCGTATATTAGTTTTGAGGAGTTTATATATATATAGTATAGTTATGCTTATTATAGTTACTATATAGTATAGTAAAGGTGTATAGTTTACTGTATATCGACCTTACGAAGCAGGAGACAGGACTAAAGAATGGTGGTACTAATCTTGAGTTCAGATTTACTTTATCTGGTGTTCCAGATAAACATTTCAATTCATATGTTTCTCTAATAAAGGAAATATGTGAACCTTACTATAAATGATCGCTCAGAATGAATTGGTCCCATTATAGGTTAGACTACAAGCAAATGCCTCCTAGATCACAAGATTGACTCCACGAAAATTGGAAGTAAAAGTTATGATGAAGTCTTTCATGCATGTCATCACAGAAGGTTGGATTGCAAGCTAAGACGAAACAGGATTCACGCACGACTGAGGATTTTCACTAGAACGGTATTTTTTTTAATTTGAGAATTGCTGATGCATGGAAACTCCCAACGATACGTAGCCAACACAATCTATGCTGTATTTATAAATTCTCGAAAGTGTCAGTGCTTTGGAGGAAGATAATGCACGACATTGCTTTTAAAGTTAAATTTACTTCACCACTAGCTAGGCATGTTCGTTTGGAAAAAAATGGTCGACGCTACATGAGTCTTTGACTTTCACTTCTACAATCTATCAGCTAGATATTTATTTTTTTATCGTTCTCATTCTCCACAGTATTCCCTTCTACTCTGTTCTATATCTGTTCTATATCTATCTATATCCCTATCTTTTTTGAAGTATTCCTCTGTCAACATCATTTTTGTGGGGATAACTATGTTCACCAATGGAAATGGCTTTTTTAATACCACATCGCTTTTGGAGTACAAGCCTTTAACTTTTTTGCATCGCAAGACTTAACACAGTCTCTTGGCTTTCCAACAAGACTTACTATCAGAGGCGATAAAGGCCCTTCTACTCTGGATCTCTTTCTTAGCTCTAACCCTAACGTACGCTTACTTAATTTCTCTGATCAGCTGCGTCATTTTGACCATGTAGTGATTATAGTTTACGTCTTTCTTTTTCTTTTTAAGGTGCTAGGAAATTAAAGTTGCATTACAATTTCTAAAGTTGTGAAAGTTTGAGAGTTAGTTTTTGTGATTTTCTGGCCTGAGTTTGTTAAAATGATCGCTTCAAATTTGATGATGAACGTTTCGCATCAGGTAACTTATCTTAACTTCAAGCTGGTATTAATTACTTTGATTCTAGCAAAAAACTCGAACCAAGAAGAGAAATTAAACCTCAATTTTTCTTCTTGGTTTTTATTAGCATGTACATCTGCCATTGATCATCGCAACTATTTTTTTCATTTTAATAGGCGAGATCCTTCTTCTCAGAACAAGCATTTCTTCACAAGTGCTCGTATGTATTGCTAAACATTACTTCAGTGAAAGGGCTTATAATATAGTGACGAACCAAATGATTGAGACTGGTAGGACATGCAATCAGTTTTTCAAAAGTGATATTTTGAGTTCCTTTTGTTATCTGTTTCATAAATGACCTGGGTATTTTCTTAAGAGTATTTGATCAGTTAGCTTGACAATGGTCTTTAATTCTCGACTATATGCGACTAAGATTTTATCACTTGAGTCTAAACTTAACAAATTTTATGGAGCTCTAATTTATTGATTTGTCGGCTGTTGCAAAGAAATACTCCTTGTATCTCTTTTATCTTATGAACAATAAAGCTCTATGTGTTATCAGTTCTAGGATTTTTCATTCTTTCGTGAAAACGTATTTTGGTTTGAGCACAGCTTTATTGTGATTTATGCAAAAGTTGCATTAGTTTTTTTGTTAAATTGTTAACCATAATGAACACGAATTTGATCTACCTAGCAGTAGCTAATAGAAGATACATATTTTTAAAAAAGAAAGCGATTTTTTAGATTTTTAGATGTTTTGTGCTACTCCTTTGAAATATACAACTGGCCTTCAGAAAAAAAGCCTGTCTTCAATGATAACGGAAGTAGCTTTCGAAGTGTAGTTTCTCTCTTGATTTTAGGAATCCCAAATCAAAATGAATACTCTTTTGCCTTGCTGCATTTTTTCATATAACCCATTCTAATTATGAATTCAATTCAGATTACGTGAGTTTGCTTCTATCGTTAAAGGGACAGTGCACAATACTTTTTCATTCAAACTTTTAGAAAGAAAGTTACTGAAGAGTAGAATTGTTAATAAAAAATAAATTTGTTTTATAGGCGATAAAATTAAAGGCAGGAATATACTTTTTTTATATATAACTATTACTCTTGATGGGGCACAGACAGCCGACAATACTTCATCAGCCTTAAGGGCCTTGGGATGGGGTTTCCAGCTGTACTCATTACTGTTCCAACGTCTTCTCGTCAGTCTTGGGGTCTCTTTACCAGATATTTCTCGGATAGCCTCTTTTCCTCTTTCCTTGGAAATTCCATCGAGGATATGCCGTATTGTACTGTTGAATGGCTAATAAGGTGTATAACCTATCCATTTTTGACGATCTCTTAGATCTACAAACCTGCTGTATGCTGTCTTGCTCTCTGATGCAGTTCTGCTTTGCTAATGTTTTTAGGTCAAAATATGTGAAGGGCTACCCGCAGATAGTTGCTTAAAAACTACTGGGTTTTCTCTGTCGTTGTAACTGTGATCCTCCTGGGTGTGCGCTAATAGAGCCAGGTAATCCGTTCAACCTGTTTCTTCCAACTGGAACCAAAGTGTCCACTAAATAACTTTCTTCTCCTCTACAGTGAAAAATCTTCCTCAACTGGTTAAAAACTAGTAGAAATAGGAAAGGAGACGCCAGGCACCTTGTAGGGCACTGCGTGGACTAAAAAAAGATCTGCGAGTTGTTGTCTATAGAACACTTTTCAGGTTTTCCCTCGTAGAAGTTTCTGATGATATTAGTAAGCTTCAATAGCATTCCTTAATGTCTCATTAGCTTCCCGAGTCTCTCTATCTACGCTGTCGAACGCCTTTTCTTAATCTAGAAAGTTAATGTAGAGAGTCTAGTGACTGCTCCAGGATAATTCGCATACTGGTCAGTGCAGAATCTGCCCTTTCAAAAACCAGCCTGCTGACCTCTGAGTAAAGGGTTAACAATATCTTCAATCTGTTCCGATGGAGGTCTGAAGCACTGTCTCCTGTCAGATTGGCTCTCACATCCTAAATTGGGCTTTGAAATTTTCTCAAGATACATATACCATTTATCAGATTCTCTGTATTGCTATCCTGAAATTTTTTTTGTAGACCTTTTTTTCTCTGCTTCGTACATGGTCCTGACACTCCATGTATCGATGCTGATGGTGGTCTTGTTAAAAAGGATGGTGGTCGTCTGATTGGCTTTCAGGCGTCTCTTGGTTTTAATTCAACACGTCATTGATACCCTCCCTGAAAATCCATTTTTTACCCAAGGCAGCGATGTTTGTTAAATCTTTTGTTTGGCCCTTTTATAACAAAAGAGGCTTTCTGCAGAAAGGTACTGCATCTTCCTTACCAAACCCTTTTTTCTCATCTGTGCTTGGCCGTCGGTAGGGAAGTTTCACGGAAAAGATCTTTTTCAAATATTGTAAGATTACATACAACTAGTTCAATAACCAATAGAGTGTTTTTAATACAGTAGTACCACCTGCTTATTGGTATTTTGATGTGAGAAAACCTATTTAGACGAAGTATAGCTAAGGTTTCGTTTCTGGAGTTACTATTATTTCACATCGTTTTGAAAAAATGATTATGCAAAGCCTAACAAAGGCCCATTGTTTTTTATCCTGAGCATATTGTGGGAACTAATTGAAGCTATGATATGATACATGAGATAAACCTGCAATCTTGAATGACTTTCCTGTGACCATTGCCATTTCTAACTTTGTTAAGAATATTTTTGTAAAATGTCAAATAAAGAGACAAAATCCATGTAGAGGAGTTGTCAACATCGATAAAAAACGTAGATACAATGCCGAAATCAATAAAAATATTTCTGACTATTGCTGCTTTGTTATCAAGCACAACAATTGAAGTAAGTATAAATTTGAAACCTGTGTTATCCAAATTCATATTTATCACTGTTAGATGATGTTTTCACATACTGCAATCATTTTAAACTTACATATGTCTCATTGCTAAGGTTTTTGTCTGAGTATAAACATTGGTGTCTCTTTGAATGTAATTCAATATGTACTAAGAAGGCAAAATAGGTAGAAACAAAATTTTGTGCGTCGACATCTAAGTATTACATGCAAAATTATCTAACTTAAATTTTATTTCCAATATCCTTTTAATTTTATTACTATAACTATTATGTCAATAGATTCAATAGATTAAAAAAGAGCGACATTATGTAGAATCGAAATGAATCTCCTTTTGTTAGCAGAAAAACCCCAAAAGGCAATGTATATCTTACTTCCTCCAATGAGCTAGATATTGTTGAATAAGACCCTGTTACAAACGGACAAAATATTATACCAAGTCAATATTAATATAGATGATAATATATTGTCAAACTACCAGACAAAATAAATTGCGCCAGAATTTGTATTGGAATTTTAGTAACCACTTATTAACCTAACGCTGGTTTGTTTCGAAGAGTTAAAAAAAATAGTTTTATGAAATTTAAGAGACATTTGTTTTATTACAATTATACAAGGGACTATTAGTAGTAAACTAATTGAGGGTTCTGGCACATCTTTAAAAAATGTTCAATTTTTCTAAAAATAAGGCCAGAAAACAAAAATTCCTCAATCACTATACTATTGTTAAAATTTTTAAAATTTCTCTTATTCAAATTCATTTATATGATTAAATTTCTTTAATTTATTTTATTGTAATTTGTAAAAACATTTTAATGAAACATTATTTAATTTCATTGAAATAATTAAATTTCTTTAATTTGTAATATGGTAATAATTTATGAAAAATAATTTAGTGAAAAATAATTCATTGAAAGCACTGCATTAGTATCCCCTAAAAAGCACATTATTAACCCATTATTAATCATATCTTTAAGCCTTTAGTGAGATAATTGTGCTTCTACAACCTAAGGTGTCTTTTATAATAAGATGATCTTAACATATTTGTTTCCTATGTACAGTACAGGCTTAAAAATTATTGATGTTTTGAGCTCTTCTATGATAACAATAATATCACCTTAACCTTAATCCTCTCCGTACCAGGAGGCACATAAGTCTACGACTGCACTCCTCCACTTAGATCGGTCTTCAGCTGCACGGCATGTTGCGTTCCACGTGCTCTAGGCTGCTTTGTCACACTCCATCTCGAGCAATCTGCGCCACGTTGTTTTCGGCCGACCTCGTTTCCTCCTTCCTTCTGGTGTCCATCCAAGGGCAATAGCACAGTCGTCTGACAGGTCCTTTCTTAACACGTGTCCTATCCAATACCATCGACGCCTCCTAATCCCTGTACTAACCTTTTCCGTTGATACCGTCTGAAGCACTATTTTGTTGTTGGTATGTTGCTGTCAACGGACCTTGAAGATTCTTCTCAGGCATTTGGTTTGAATCTACCCAGCTTAGCATCTTCCTTCTTGGTTAATTTCCAGGTTTTACATCCATAGAGCACCACGGACAAGACGACAGCTGTTATAAGACGAGTGGGGCTTTCGTCTTATGACTGATGTCGCTAGCTTTCCATATGTCAGATAGTCTCTTCATTTGTGCACTTGCCAGAGTAATTCTCTTTCTGATATCTGCTGTCGTAGCTCCATCTTTGTTAGCGGTGGCTCCTAGATATGTAAAACTGTCTACTTCTTCCACTTTGCTCTCTTTAACGTTCAATTTACTGTCAGTTTTGGTGTTCGTTTTCATGACATAGCATTTCTTTTCATTCATCTTGAGTTCANAGGTCTACCCCAAGACTGCGCAGGGAAGGAGCGCCTCACACCTCCTTGCAGGTTATTGGTTGTCTGTGAAAGCCAACCCCCGCTGCGTACAGGCTTAAAAATTATTGATGTTTTGAGCTCTTCTATGATAACAATAATATCACCTTAACCTTAATCCTCTCCGTACCAGGAGGCACATAAGTCTACGACTGCACTCCTCCACTTAGATCGGTCTTCAGCTGGACGGCATGTTGCGTTCCACGTGCTCTAGGCTGCTTTGTCACACTCTATCTCGAGCAATCTGCGCCACGTTGTTTTTGGCCGACCTCGTTTCCTCCTTCCTTCTGGTGTCCATCCAAGGGCAATAGCACAGTCGTCTGACAGGTCCTTTCTTAACACGTGTCCTATCCAATACCATCGACGCCTCCTAATCCCTGTACTAACCTTTTCCGTTGATACCGTCTGAAGCACTATTTTGTTGTTGGTATGTTGCTGTCAACGGACCTTGAAGATTCTTCTCAGGCATTTGGTTTGAAACTACCCAGCTTAGCATCTTCCTTCTTGGTTAATTTTCAGGTTTTACATCCATAGAGCACCACGGACAAGACGACAGCTGTTATAAGACGAGTAGGGCTTTCGTCTTATGACTGATGTCGCTAGCTTTCCATATGTCAGATAGTCTCTTCATTTGTGCACTTGCCAGAGTAATTCTCTTTCTGATATCTGCTGTCGTAGCTCCATCTTTGTTAGCGGTGGCTCATAGATATGTAAAACTGTCTGATTCTTCCACTTTGCTCTCTTTAACGTTCAATTTACTGTCAGTTTTGCTGTTCGTTTTCATGACTTAGCATTTCTTTTCATTCATCTTGAGTTCAGTTTTCGCTGCATTGTTTTCCAGTTTGCTAGTTTTGTACTGCAGGTGTTGCATTGTTGATGATAGAAGGGCGATGTCATCCGCAAAGTCGAGATCTTCCAGCATTTTAGTAAAATTCCAGCGGATGCCAGTTCTTTTGCCGTCAAGTGTTCTTCGCATCACCCAGTTGATTGTCAAGAGGAACAGAAATCATGACATGCAGCATTCACTCCAGTCCTCACTGTGAACCAATCAGTTGTCTCATTTTTGTAGATTACACAGCACTGGAAGTCTTTGTACAGTACTTTGACCATCTCTGTAAGCTTTTTGGGAATTCGCTTGTTATAGTATATTCCTAAGAATGAATATCAAACCGATTGTTCCTCTGCCTTTTCTAAAGCTTGCCTGTTCCTTCCGGACACTTGTATTAACTTCTTTTTGTATCCTGCTGATGATAATCTTGCTAAGCACTTTGCTGGCCAGTGGTAGAGTAATTCCTCGCCAGTTTCCACATTCTTGTAGGTACCCTTTCTTGGGGATCTTGCATAAAATACTCTTGTCCTATTCTGTTGGAACTCTAGTATTTTCCCAAATAAGGTCAAGAACTTGCTTCATCTCTATGCTTGTCATAGAAATATCTGTTTTGTGCAACTCTGCATCGATTTGGTCCACCCCAGGGGAATTCCCATTTTTTAACGCTTTCACTGCCGCTTTAATTTCTTCAGTTGCAGGTGGTTCCACTGATATTTTAAGATCTTCTATTTGCTCGGTGTCATTTTCTGGTAGCTCAGTTGGTGCCTCTCTGTTGATAACTTCATGGAAGTGCTCATTCTATATTTCTAGTTTAGCTTCTTTACTCTTCAGCAGATCTCCATTCTTGTTCTTGACTGCTGCTACCTGTCTGGAACTCTGTCCAATGAGTTGCTTCACTATTCTATACAATTCTTTCTGTCTCCTATATTGTGCTGCATTCTCAGCCTTTTCTGCTTTCTCTTGCACCCACTCCCTCTTGTATTCCCTCATACTTCTCTTCACATGCCGGTCTTTCTCTTTGTATTGTTCCTTGAGTCTGTCTTTGATCCTCTCCGAACGTGTGCTATTAATTCTAGTCTTTATTGCTTTCCTCTCGTCTATTAGTTTCCAGGTTTGCTCTCATATCCATGGCTTGTTCTTTCCCTTCCTGAAACCAATCAGCTCTTCCGCTGACTTAATATAGGCATTCGTCTGATGTTCCCACACGTCCCACGATTCTCAGCTCTCGCTGTTCCTGTTTTCGTCCAGTCTTTTCTTCACTGCTTCGCAAAACTTCATTTTCGTTCCTTCGTTTTCAAGGAGTTTCACATCTTCTTCATATTTCTGTGTGAGGTGAGACGTAGCTTGATGCGAGCCCTCACCTAGTAGTTATTACTGTTAATATCAGCCCCCTCTGCACACAACAGTCAAGCACTGATGATCTCCAAAAACTTCACTTATCAAAAGGTGGTCGATCTGATTCTTTGCACTCCCATCTGGCGACACCCAGATAGCTTTGTTTACGTTTTTGTGAGGAAAAAGAGTTCCTGTTATTACCAATCCGTTCATTTGACAAAACTAGCACAACCTTTCCCCATTACCATTTCCAAAGGATAGTTCAAACCAAAAGTATCGAAATAAAAGATGATATCAGGTTTGACTAACAGTACACACCAATGTGTTTCGGGCCCTTGTGAATCGTCTTGGTTTATGATATAATAAACTTTTTTAGTTAGGTTAATATATTATCTTATGAAAACACTCCATTAAAACTCTTAATTTGTAAGTTTTTTATCCAATTTGATAAATTACTTAACGGTTTATCAACAAATGTTTGCCTTAAAATATGGTTCCGAGGATAGGAATGTTATTGAATGGTGATGATCTTCTTAGAAGCAAGCTTTGTCCTCTTTGAGTTCTTTTTTATTTTACTTTTTATACTGTTACCTAAAATTAGAGGTTGTTGATATAATACTAAGAAATCAGAAAAAGAAAGGTTTTACCATCCAGCAGATGCTTTTCAATTTCTCAATCCGGAACCTGTTAGAGATTTTATAAGCATCGGTCACATTTTATTAAATTCAGAATTAAATACCATCTTTGGAATCCATAATTTGCATTTTGTTACTATAAATCGACTATTGCTAGGATCTGTTGAACCAGTTCTAAAAATAACATTACTCCTATTTTCAAGAACAAAATAAATTTGCATTTTCCATTTGGAGCAATCTGATTTCTAAAACTTCAAAAAATAAATATCTGTTGAGAGGTATGTTAGTATTAACTACATTGTTACCAACAGGAAATGTTTTTCTTGTTTTAATACCTAAATTAGTATCTGGTGTTGTTGTATTTATATCCTTATAAAACATACTGCTACCAGCACTGTTAGAATAACAAGTACTAAATTCAAGTAAATTCTTAACATGAATAACACAAATAATTTTTGGATTATCAAAAACAGTTATGCCGTCATTTTCAATATTTACTCCTCAAATCAAAGCACTGATGACAGTTCCAATGTTATCAGTAACATTTAGATCTGCACCATCTGCTTTTTTGTTTGCTTTAAAGTCAATTTCTAGGTATGACTTGAACATATCATATAGTGTGCTTTCAGAATTAAAATCAATTACAAAATCATAATTTGTTTTTCTTTGAAATTGTTCATTTTGAGGCAGAGTTAACGGTGTTTTATGTCTACCGATACATATTGATAATTTTTACAATATTTAGGTGATCTAAAACTCATTTCTATATTAATGGTGTAGATAATTTTTATAACAGTAATTTATCAAATTCTAATGATAAGGCCTGCAATTGGTTACTTGATTTAGCATTGTGTTCTTCCAGTTTATTATTTGAATATGATATCAATAAATTTATTATCAGATCACCTTTGTTCTCTCTCATTGTTTGCCTTTTATTGATTTATTATCTAATTTCGATATAATAATTTCACCTGTATTAGAACCAAACTTAATAGCACCTTTAGTTACAGCTTTCTCAGCAGCCCTTTTAGCTAAATCTTTGGTAGCTTTTGAGATTACTTTTTAAATAACTTTTTTACCAACAGATGTTAAACTATCAATAACACCACAAACAGTCTGCATTTCATTGATACATTTCCCAGTGTCAATATTTATTTCAACTAATCTATCTTTTAATAAACAAATCAATTCTTGATTTATCAGCTTTTCTTTCATAAATCACTTTACCTTCTATACGAGCTTCAATAACCATTTCATTTTTAAGCTTTGAATAAGTTATTTATATATTGCCATAATTATCTTTTCTATCAACTTTATAAGCTTGTCTAGGTTTTTCTTTGTTTTTACCTTTACCTTTATTGTATTAAACAGCTTCACTAACAATATTAGATTTATCATCTTTGGCTCATTGTCTTCTAAGTTCTTTTCTCACACTGTTATGTTTTATGTCAAACAGTTTCAAATATTTCTGTATAATAACAACATCATCAAGTGATTTGATTAATTCTTTTGATTATTTTTAATTTAATTAATCGATTGATCTGGTTTCTTGTTAATAGTTTCCTTCACTTCAAGTTGAGCATCTGTTATTGCCTTAATTTTTTTTTATTTTCATGATATAAATCCATCTCTCCATCTTTATAATATCTTAATCGTGTTTCTGATAGCTTTTTTCATATCATCAATTTTAATAGATTATTCTGTAAGCTTCTTAGGTTAAATAGTATCCATATAATATAAAGTTAGATAAACTTATTTTTCAAGATAAGTGTTAAAATGCACATATCTTGATATCATCAAATGTTTTTATACTACTAATATATTAGGTCTAATTGATAAGTACATTTAAACACTAATTTAATATGCTGGTATACTATACATGAAGATACCAAATTATGATATTAATGAAAAAGAAGACATAAAGAGAACTTTAAACAATTCTTGAATGGTATGTGGGCAAAGGAACTGTGGGAAGACTAATACTCTTATGCTTATGCTAAGAGCACCTCTTGTTTATTATGATAAAACTATATACCATATATCAAATCCAGACCAAAATAAAATACAAGACCCACAAACATTAATGACTGTAATCTGAAAAAGGTTGGTTATAATTTATTGGAGATTAAGGGATTTGATGAAATAATGAATACTGATGAATATACAAATAATAATAGAAAAGTTATAATGTTGGATTGTCTTTTAAATTTTCCATACATGATTCAAAACCTTATAGCAAATCATTTCACTAATGGTAGGCATCATCAAGTCAGCCCAATTTACACCAGTCAATCATATCATAATACATTTCCCCGTTCAGGTTGCAGTCATATAATACTTTTACCCTCCAGCAAAAAAATCCATTGTAATTAAAAGCTAAGGAACATACTATTAATTCAAAATTATTTGATAGACTGAATCTATATGAGTTGATCTTTCTTTATAAAAAAAAGATCCGTAAAAAGAATTTTGATGAAACAATCTAATCTAATATATATATGAGCTATTGTGTGAAATGTAAAACGATTATAGATAATCAAAATACACATTGCGATATTTCAATAAACGAAAAAAAAAGCAAAAGTCAACTTGTTCAGTCTGTGGATAAAAAAGACCCGATTCATAAAGCAGGATAAATGAGGTTGTCTTAGTGATATTTATAAAGTTACTGGTAAACTACCAAACCTAAGGTTGGTTTTGTATTAGGAAAGTACCGATATCTGGGACCTTATAACAAACTTGATCAACAGTTAGACTATGTCAAAAATACTGGAGAGGTAACGAAAGGGAATTGTTCAGCCTTATAATCACGTTGACAAAATAGCAGCAGCATATGATATTTGCTATGACATGGGTAGGAATAAATTAGATTGTGATCGAGACATGGTCAGTTCCTCAAATAAAATTCCTTATAGAAATATGCCAATATGGGGTCAGACCGCATGATTCCTAATTGATATAAAACAAAAGATTGGTTTGGGAATGAAGCTAATAAACAAAAAAGGTCGTTGAATAAAGACTGGCAAATAGAATTAGCAAAGGATCTTCATAAACCTGTAATAAGAAAATCCACTCGACGACATATGTATAGTCAATTAATAGACAAAACATGGTGTACAGACTTCGTTGATATGCCACAATTTAGTAAATGGAATAAAGGTTTTTAGTATCTATTAATGGTTCGTGATGGTTTTAGTAAATATAAAGATAAAAAAAGTGAAACTGTAACTGAAGCATGCAAAATTATCTTTAAGGAAGGTAGAATTCCTTATACATTTGGACTGATAAGAGTTAAGAATTCTGCAACAAACAACTTAAAGATCTATTGGAGAAACATAATTTACATCTATATTGAACTGAGAATGAAGAGAAAACATTAGTGGTTGAATGATGGGTCCAAACATGAATACTAAATTGTGTAAGCAGTTCACTCTTTGAAATAAAACACAGTATTTAGACATCTTATCTATAATATTTAAAGAGTAGAACAGCAAAAACACTCAAGTATTAAATGACACCAACAGAAGCTAATGAAAAGAAGAATGGAAGAGTTGCTTATTTTAATCTCTATAGTGTCAGGATGTAATTATCTTGCAAACCTAACTTTGAGATTGGTGATAAGGTTAGAATAAATAAATTGAAAAAAAATTTGATAAAGGATTAGCTCATAATTGGAGTAAAGAGGTCTTTATTATTAACAAGATTATTGTAATCTAAATTTGTCATTTACACAAGCACTAGTAACAGGAATGGGATGCTATCCAAATTGGGCAAAGAAATTAATATCTTAATGATGTGTGAAAAAATATGATGAAATGACTTGTTATGAGTTTGTTGATGAAAATGATATTGTTGATGTTTTTGAATTGGATATTTGAAAAATAATGAATAAAATTGTTTTAAAAGAAAATTAAACTATTAAAGTAGTTACATACCATCTTTCATGTCATAAATCAAATATGATATATATATATATATATTATATAGCATAATCAAATTAGTATGAATCTTCACCATTCTTTGCATTTCCTGTGTTATAGAAACAAACACCTTTACAAATATTCTTAATTGTTCCTGCAATAATATCAAGATTTTGAGCTGCGCCGTATAGGCTATTGTAACATGTTGATTCATTTCTAAATTACATATTCTATTATTATCTGATATTTTATTGATATAATCAATCACTTTCTCTTTTGATATAATAGTATCACTATAGCATTTCCATAGCAATCTGTGAACATAATTTGCTTTATGCGATTTACAAGCATATTTCCTAATCATAATTTGACTATAATCAATTTGTAGTTTGTAAACATTTTCAGGTGTATTTTTTAACAATATAAATAGTATTACCATTAATATCACTTCCATATAATTTATACATAGGATAACCATAATAAAAGCATTTGTTTATTGACATTTTACTCATAATATATATTACAAAATATATCTTTAAGCCTATATACTATGTAAGTGTTTTAAAAATATTGTATTGTATGTAATAAGTATGGAAAAGTGTAATATAAACTTAAATAAGATTGAAAAAAATCTTATCATAATACAGAAATGAATAAAAAAGATCTCAAAAAATTAACAAAGAATCAATTAATTGATTTGATACCATATCAAAATAAATCAGTGCCAGCACGAACAATGAGTGCTAAGCAGATGGTACAAAATCAAGAAGATAATATTATTTTACCACCATTAGAATTTAGAGATAAAACAGTGCCACCACCAAGAACAAAGGTTTTACAACCTAGAGTGCCAGTATATTAAAAACAATAATAAATCAAATAGATATAGACAATGTACTGAAATTAACAGAAGAAGATATTTTTAATAAAATTTCTTAATGGATACCTGAAGGTTGGATAGTTTAAACTGGGAAATACAAATGTATAATCAATTTGAAAAATAAGGATAATGAATGTTTCAGATGGTGCTACATAAGACATTTCAACACGCAGGAACAAAAACCTTAAAAGGTTAAAAAAGTTGATAAACAATCTGTACAAAAACTTGATTATTGTGGAATCATTTTTCAGTTAGTACTAAACAGTACAACAAAATTGAACCAAAAATATTAAAATTAATGTATTTGGTTATGAAAAACAAGTATATTCAATCTATGCCTCAAAAGAAAAATTTGCAAATCAGATAAATTTGTTATTGATTAGAGAAGATAAAAAGCCTGTACAATCGAACAAGGCATAAAAATAGAAAACATGTCTTTATGCATTGATCACCCTGTTTTAGTCCTAAGAGAGTGTAATTGCAAATTAAGAATTGATTCTAATAAATTTAGATTACCAGTAATATTTCATAATTTAGGAGGGTATGATGCTCATTTTTAATGCAAGAAATTGGTCAAATAGCAAAGAAGTACTCTTTTAAGAATAAGAAAAGAGAAGAGTGTCAAATGAATATTAATGTTATTTCTAATAATATGGAAAGGTATATGGCTTTCATGCTAGGTAATTATCTAACTTTTCTCAATAGTTTTCAATTTATTAACTCAAGTCTGGATAAGCTAGTTGGTAATCTACCAAAGGAAGTTTTTAAGTATATATTAGAAGTTTTTGAAAGTAAAACACTAGATTCAATGATTAGAAAAGGAGTGAATCCTTATCTTTATATTTTATAGTTTTGACAGATTTATTATTGACCATCAAAAAAGGCTTTTTATAGCATATTAAATGATAAAGATATCTCAGATTAAGATTGTAATTATATTCAAAATGTATGGGATACTTTTAGCTTAAAATCACTAGGTGAATATCATGATCTGTATCTAAAACAAGACATTCTTCTGCTTGCTGATATGTTTGAAAACTTTAGAAGATTTTGTATGCAGTATTATAAGTTACATAACTGATATTACTTTGCATCACCAGGGTTATCAAGGGATGCTATGCTAAAGATGACTGATATTAAATTAGAGCTTATGACTGATATTGATATGTTTCAGTTTATTGAAAAGGGGATGAAAAGTGGAATTAGTTATATTGCTAAAAGATATGGAAACGCAAATTAAAAATATATGAAAATGTATGATGAGAAGGTTCCCTCAAAGTAAATAATGTACTTGGATGCTAATAATCTCTATGGTTGGGCTCTCAATACCTACCCACAGCTAATTTTAGATGGATGACAGAAAAAGAGATTAATAAGATAGATTTGGCTAGGTATGATGGTAAAAGTAAAAGAGGTTTAATTCCAGAGGTTGGCTTAGAATACTCCAAAAAGCTACATAGAAACCATAATTATTATCCTTTAGCACCTGAGAAGGTTAAAGTGACTGAAAACATACTCTTTCTATATCATAAAGGAATAGTAAAAAAGTACAATTTATCAGCAGCTCTTGTTTATTAATTAATTACTACTCTGAATTGTAAAAAGAATAATATGTTGTACTATAAAGATCTTGAATTACACACGGATTTAGGAATAAAAGTTACGAAAGTTCTTAAAATAATCATAGAGTTTGATCAATCCCCTAGGCTTATACAATATATTGATTTAAATAGTGAAAAGGTAACTCAAGCTAAAAACAGTTTTCAATCTAATAAATAACAATGTCTTTAAAAAAAACAATGGAAAACAATGGAAAACCTACGAAAGCGAGTGGATACAAGGCTAGTAAATGATGAAAAGAAATTAGCAAAACTTACAAGCAAAACAACTTATGTTAGTAGCAAGATTATAAATAAAGATTTAGTATATGTGAATAAGATTAAAGAAACAGTAATGTTAAGAATATGTAGGAATAACTACTATTCTTGATCTTAGTAAAACATTAATGTATGACTTTCATTATAACTATATTAAAAACAAATAAGGTGATAAGGCTAAAGTACTATTTAAAGATACTGACAGTCTTGAATATGAAATAGGAGCTAAGGATGTTTATTATGATTTTTGGAATGATGACTAGAAATGTGACTTCAGTGATTACTCAGAAGAGTCACAATATCACGCTACTAGTAATAAAAAGTAATTAATGATTTTTCAGCCTGTACAGTACATAGGAAACATTAAATTGCTATCATTAATAATTAAAATAAGGATTTTTCATTGCTTCATTTCGTTAAGGAATTCATACATAAAACTCAGATATAGAAACAGTTCATACTTGCCTACATGGCTTACAGAACATTAATCACCCTTTTATTTAACAAACAATAGTAATTTACATAGCATGACATCCTTTTTTATTTGTACTACTAAAGGCAAATATGAGATCATCTTATTATTAAATGATAAAAGACACCTTAGGCTGTTTAAGTAATAAAAGTTTCACTAAAGACTTAAAGACATGATAAGGGTGTTATCATAATGTGCTTTTATAATAACTCAATACTTTGTAGGGGATATTAATATATATTGTTTTCTTATAAATTATTTTTCATTAAACCATTTTTTGCAAGTTATTATCATAAAATAAATTAAAAAAATTAAATCATATAAATAAAATTAAACTATATTTATGAAATTAATTATATAAATAAAATTAAATAATTTTTTGTGGAGTCAAGAGACCAACAGTCAATATTTTTGTGTATTTCACACATCATCAGACCAATCTGAAAACATATAAAGAATACAACTACTCAGGTATATGGCAACAACGAGAGAGTGAGAGAGAGAGAGAGAGAGAGAGAGAAAGAAAGAAGACACAAGTCTATAATCAAGAGTGTTCCGTGGTCAGCAGTAGCTTGTCACCGTCCTGCTCCGATACTCATCCTTGGTGTTAATCTTTGGGTTCAGATCTTATATCCAAAGTGCTTCTAGCGTGAGAAGATAAGCTTCCCATGTTGATGTTAGGACTTCTATGTCCTTATTCGATAATGTACTAGTGCAACTTGCTAAGTGTCTCTTGACTGGACCTGTTATGGTATAATGTTCTTTGATGCAGGTTTGGAAATGCCAGCTAGTTTGGCCGACATAACACGCATTGCAGCGTGGCCATGTGGTTTTGTAAACCACCCCGCTTCTCAACATCTTCTCCACTGGTAGTTTCGTGAAGGCACTGTGGTCTTCAGTTTTCTTAGAGTCATAATAATTTCGCACGGTGCACTTAATCGATGGAGAGCACGTGCATAGATCTCAGTACACTTTCCCCTGTATTGAATAATGAGGGGGTATTTTTTCCCCAGTTTTTTCTGGTGTTACTGTTTCACCCTTCTTCTGAGATTTTTGTTGCTCTAGTATGTTGTTGAGAGTGTCCTTTATAATTGGGTCATAGAATCTAGGGGTATATTGGTTCCTTTCAAACACTCGTTCTGCTTTTTCTAAGCTGTCATGGAAAAGGTTTCAAGAGCTACACGCATTGAATATTTTATACACAAATCCAGACACAACTGATCTCTTGTACTTCTTTGGTGCCTGGGCATGGTAGTTCATAGTGAGACCTATGTCTGTGGATTTGTTGTACCAAGTGGAGGATAACTTGCCATCGGTATGACGTATGATCTTCATGTCCAGTAATGGTATGGACATATTGACTTCTTTTTCAATAGTGAATTTGAGATTCGGGTGCAGGTTCTTAATCTCTGCAAGTTTGTGATCAATCTCACTTTGTTTAGTGTTCCAAATGATGTCATCCATGTAACGTGCAAATAACGTAGCTTCTCCTTGAATGGTTTTATGGAATTGCCTCATCCAACCATTAGCTAGATGAGGTATTGGACGACTGCCCATAACTAACCCGTATATCTGTTTGTTGTAATCATCATGTGTTGACATAAGAACATCACATGAAGCTATCTTGGCTAGCACCGTAAAAGTTTCCTGGTCCAAAGATGGTTGTTTTTGGATCCCACTAAACAGGTGGCCCGTGCATACTTCAATGACTTCCATAACTGCTACATGTTTGTATAAGGAATTCACGTCAAAGCAGACTACTCCTTCTTCACCTAACAGTCTCCCTGTTTTCAATGTGTCATATATACTTTTTATTGATGAGTTGATGCTACATTCTGGGACTACATAAATAATCTTTCATTAAAATATTTTAACAAATTATCATAAAATAAATTAAAGAAAAATATTATATAAATGAAATTAAATAATTTTAAAAGTAGTATAGTAATTGAGGAATTTTAGTTGTTCTGGCCTTATTTTTAAAAACATTGAAATTGTGTTAAAAATGTGCCAAAACCCTCAAATACTATACCACTACTGTTAGGATGATTTAGTTAATTGCTACACAAATGCAAAAATGTTCACATGCACAATTGTGGAACTTTACTATTGCTTTTTCTGCAGGTTCTACGTGCTCACTCTCCTCTGAGAAATCGTATGAGATCAAAGAAAATGAGCTCATCTATCCTAGGCAGCCTTGCAAAGATAGTTAATCATTGCTTTCCTGAGAAAGCAATGTTTAAATTATTTAAGAACAGTATTGCATGTCCATTCAAATACACATTGCAAACCCTGCCAATGTTACCTTCAAAAAAATCTATTTTACAAGCAAAATGCACGGCGTTTAACTGCAAATTGGTATGTGTACCCTTAAAATACTGCATTCCATTTTTGATGAGGAATTCAGAAGGAAATTATGTAATTTACAAAGTTCCCATAGTAGTGGGTTACGCAATGATGACAGCGAAGTGAATTTGAACATGTTTATATAATTGCTTGTAAAGTACCTAACAAAGCATATTAATATAGTAACTTATTTTGTTGTTAGCTGACTTGTATTTAACCAGTGTAGTAGTGAAATATCTCGACTGTGGATATCAGATGCCTTTGTACACTTCTAATTATTAATAGTTAAGATAGAAAAATTGCTCTTTTTTATAGCTATTTCTAGCTCCTAAATTTACTTGATCTTTCTTATCGATCAAGTGTATCCGTTTACTTTATATTGAATTAATTGAGTACGCTCATTTCATTTCTCACCGAAGGACGAAAGTATGTTTGGAGTGAAAGTTGCATTCAATTGTATTTATATTTTCCTTTTTCCAAAAAAAATATGCGTAGTGTCGTTTTTGAATTTGATCAAGAATACCAAGATGAGACTCGGGAGTACCACTTTATACCTGACAAAGGTATACCGAGCAAGGATGTATTTGTGCACGTATTTATCGCACACAACTAAAGGTGATGCTAGCGAGCTAGTGAGTAGTTTCAACAAACCATGGCGTTGGCCCTAACTTAAGGATACAGGCGAAGAAAACAGTAACCGTTAAAAAGATTGCCACCTTAACTGATTTGAGGTCAAGAGCTGTACCAGAAGTAATGACCTATTTTATCAGAAGAGAGTGACTATCCCCACTTTGCCACCTGAAAGCAATTTTTAGTTATTCAGTTCCCTCCCTTATAATAACGACAGTACTTTGGCCACCTGCAAAACATGACTAAAATATAACAACTGCTCAACATGGATAATCATGTCATGCAAGTAACATACGAAAAACCAGTTTTTCTTGAACATTTATAAAAAGATTTTCTGATGTAAATTAAAAATTTAATTTTGATGTTATCAGTGGAGAGCACTTAACACGGAGATTTCAAGCTTTAGCTTATATATTGACTTATTTTTGATTCATTGAACCTATCTAAACAATGAAGTCAACAAAATTCGGCATACTAGTATCTATTTATTCATTTTTGTCTCTTGAATTCAGAGCCATCCAGAGTTCGTCTATTATTTACATACAAACTTTCTGGAAGATGAGGTTTGGGATAAGAATTGAAATTTGTAGGAAATATGTTACTTTCTTCCAAGCCTTTTTTTAGGTTTGGCTTTGAAAGCAGATGGGGTTGAAAGTTGCTCAAGTCAATCAGAGATTAGATGGAGTAAAGATTACGAGATGTATCTGTTGATAATTGTTAATAAAAATCTTCATTTCTTTTGCCTGCCCTGTACATTCTTAAAAATAGAGAATGGGTAGTTTCTTGTATTAATAAAATTACCAAATTTTAAGCATGTAAAGAGATTTAAGAAAGGCAGCATGAGAAAGTAAATAAGATAGATTTGGCTAGCATAAAGTTAGCCATGTAAATCCAAAGCTTATCTGCCATTCCTTCGTCCATTTCAAAACAACTTAAAGATCGTAGAACAGTATTAAATTAGTAGCAGTAATAAAAATTAGGAGATTAACAATAGCAAGACAATCATAGAAGTCCTAAAGGAAAGCTATTGATGGTCAGATTAAAGAACATTTTAACAACCGAGAAATTATCAAAATAGTTTTATTTATTTGGAGAAAAATGCTCAAGACCATTATTAGGAATTAAAACACATTAAAAAATGTCGTTAAATTGAAAAGAAAAGTCAGTAAGAAGAAAATCGAGTAATACAGAGAACAAAAGAGATATTACAAGGGCATACTACGTCAAGGGAATGAGATGAATGTTATCAGGAGCAGAATACATAGAGTGAAAAACCTCAAACACGACCTTAGGAATACATTTTAAATAATGGGTACAGAATTTAAATCCGGATCAGGGGAAGAAAAAACTCAGCATGATTTGCATCTGATCACCAAGAATAGAATTAGCATCCAACAAGAGAGCAAAGAGATCAGCTTATTTTGTACAAACAGAGAATACCTGTCATCATTAAAAAGTTGAAACTCAACCATTTCCTTCATTTTTGTCAAGGGAGCTTTTGAGATTTACTTCAAAAATATTTGGACACATATTCCCCAATTTTTACTTCACTCTTTTCTGGTAATTTTTAAAAGTTGTCTTTCCTCCATCATACATTGTCCTGACAGTGACCTCACATACTCTTGAATTAGATGGCCTTTTAAATGATAATTTCAAGCCTTTTCTTTTCTCTAAAAGAGTTTTAATTTGGACTACTTTATAGTCCCGATAACCAAAGCTCTTTGGGCTCTTGATGAAAAGTCTAACAAGAAGTCTTCCACACTTCGATACATCTTTCATAAATACCTGAAGAGTCAAACAAGAACGCAAATACTAAAAAAAGTTTTTTTTAGGCACAATTACAAACATCACGACGGAAACGAGTTTTTTCTCTTTCACTTTTTCAAAGCCCAAATATGATTCCAAAAGAGAGGTTACCGTAACTTTTTACGAAAAACACTTTTGTTCTTCCTTTTCGATGACTATGACATGTTTTATTGGCCAAGAAGAAAGCCTTTCAGAATAACATCCAAACTGAAAACAATTGTAAATTGGGCTTAAAAGTTTATAGAGCTTTCTCCTAATGTTGCTTTTATAAGGATTTTTAAAAAATTATCAAAAGGAAGGGAAGCAAAAAATATTCTTCTCGCGATAATTGAACCAGATCGGTTGGGTGAAAATCAGAAATCCTGATCACTAGATCTCCTGGAATACATTATCTATTGTTACTTTTACGTTATTTTTGTTCTTGTCAGATAGAACCTGAGGGCAAAAGAGCGCGAATTAGAATACGATAGTGGAAATTTAAAAGGAAAAAAACAAAATTTAAATTTTTAAGTATGAGCAAAAGCACAAAAAGTATATTAGCAAAGGCTTGTAAGAGTAATCACGGTTTCTTCAAGGCTCTTGCCTATTATTGTATTCAGAGGAACTGACATTAAAATTTTCCAATTTAAAGTTGTGGTCAACATTTTCCATAAGGTGGCGTATTGGTTCAAAACTCTCATTGTTAGAGTTATCGTGTTCATTCCAACGGATGTGTACATTTCTCTTTGCTTCACCAGTGTACATTGCACCACAAACACATACCCTTTCATAAATTTTACCTGAGGGATATAGATTGTTATCTTTGGGTGGAAATAGATGATTTACTTTGTTTGCTTTTTTTTATGTTATCTTGATGTAAAATTTATTTCCGGTGATAGTACGAAGTTTAAAAATAAATAGTATATTTTTACATAAATATTATTGTCTTTTAAATATGTGTATCATACGACAACTTTAGCAATATTTGTTAATGCACTGAGGGTGCTTTTATAACGAAAAGCTTTTGTATACATACCTTAAATCTTTTATGTTTTTGATTATACTTATCTAATTTTTAAGTAAACTGTCTTTCTGATAGAAAAGTTGTCACTACAAAATTGCTTCTTAATACTGAATTTGCACTGAAAAATAGAAGACAATTAAAAAAAAAGAAAAGCAGGATTAAAAATGATGCTCTGCAGTTTCAAAACCGATGTGATTGGGCTTGCAACTTATCATGAAAATTTATGCAAATTATTTTAAAAGAAATCATACATATCGTCAAGATGGAGCTAAAAGCTCCATCATAAAAATTTATTTCCGACAGGCAGCTGGAGTGAACTAGAATGGAGAAAGAGACTTGACCCTGGAACTGTTACTACGCTGTATCCGCTCTTGTTGCGAATACAACATTAGCGGTGACTATTGCATACCCTAACAAATCAAAAGAACGTAAAAGGCTACCAAACAACTCTCTCCAAAAGAAGTGAGGAAGAGATTAAGCAAAGGCTAGGTACCAGTATCATTGTCATAAACAATAAGTGAAAAAAAGCCAAAAGAGAGTACAAAAAACGTTTTCACGACTATGGTCTCCAAAAACCCTACCTAAAAGCCCTAATACCATCAGATATAGCCAAAATAACCAAATAAAATCCAGAAAAAGTAAACCAAAATACGACAAACAAGTAAAAAGGCGTTTAAAGTAGGAAGACACAAAAATACATAAGAGATTTGCGTACATAATTAGGACTAGGATCTCTGACTACTGAAGCATTTTTGTGTGCTTGAACGGCCCACTGATGGAGGTAACTATCAGAATCACAATTTGCTGACAGAATAATCAAGAACAGGCTCACAAAGTACAAAAGCAAATAGAGACTTTGAATAAAGAAAGACTAGGCATTTAAAAACTTGAAGTCAATATTGGACACCAACCCAGTACATCAAAATCTAGAGGGTAAACATTTTCGTGATCACCATTTAGAACATGCTTGAAAGCTTTGCTGGTGGTATTGTCCTTTGGCAATACAAATCTGAGAAAATTTAATGGGTAACCTGATTTTTCCACAAAGTTTTGGATTCCCAAACCGGAAACCAGCAATCAGATTCATTTCATTTTCTTACCCAGGACAGATACAAAATGGTTGGAGCAGTAATATATTCAGGAAATAATTTAGTGTTGCAAATCTAAAGAATTGAAACAAGAAGGGTATCAGAGAAATCACGACGTAAAAAAAAAGCTTTGTAATTTACTTATTGTTAGCCCTTGTGATCTGTATGAATGAATTGGAAGATCGTTTTTAGTATATATTTTCAGTACGACGTGTGCCAGACTTTCAGAGTTGTTTTCAGGGAGATGTCACAAAAGCTATCATTTAAACCAAAACCACAAGATACAAGTTTATTCTTTAAAGTAGTCCTTCTGGAGTCTTATGCATTTTCCCGCCTTCTACCACTCCTACATGGACTCGCAGAGCTATTCTTCAGAGATCCTCTACAGCTTCGTTTTTACCGCCATCTTGATGACAAGGATCAATGGGATTGTCAGCGATTGTGATCAGGCGGGTTGTCAGGAACTGTGATCAGGCTCATTGTCATGGTGAAGTAGCCACAAGTTTTCTTGCCAAACCTTTAGTCCTTTCTTTTGCATTTAACAAACCAAACGATGCAGTTGTCTCTTTCTAGACATACTGGTTGATTGTCTGGCTCTTTTGCTAGAATGCTCTGTAAACAATGCCCCTCACATTGAAGAAAGCATTCAACACGGCTGTGAATTGGACTTCGACTGTCTTGTTTTCTTTTGACTTGGCGACGTCAGCCTCTTCTACTAAAGGCTCCAGCGTTTGATCTTTAGATCACACTTGACGATTCATGACTCAACACAGTTAATAAATTGCTCCAGTCAGTCTGTTTCTGTTGTAAGACGTACGAGGAATTCATAACATCCCTGCATTTGTAAAATTCATGACAAATTTAAAACGCCAGTCATTTGGAGTTGCAAATTCTACCCCATCTGATACTTTTTTTCAATCTGATAAATATCTTAATTGAGTAAATTCTGTTTGCTTATGATGAACTCTTTGTTGATCGTCCTAGATTTATACTACATGTAAAAGACCTAAAAGTATATACTCATTGTAACACATGGTGTAGCTCTCAATGGTAATTACCCAACAGATTTTGCTGGTGATATTGGCTAATCTTGGAGAGCACTTTTAAAAGACAATCGTTATTACAAAACAGTAATGCAGCAGCTGAATTCGTTTGTCCCTATTGTAGTGATACTAATACATCATTATATAGTAAAGTCGAAAAGAACCTCAAAATGGTAAGCATTCGATAATTTGATGGTTTAAGGCATCTTGGTTTTCGACTAAATATATTAAAATTAAGCGGAAATTGGAGTTGATTGGTGTGGGCTGTAGAAACTAAAATGCAGTTCATCTGTAATCCTCCATTAAGAAGGAAATTGAAAACTGAGCTATTCAGAATTACGCTGAAAAATTAGCAATATAGTTTCCTAAAACCTGGATAACCAAAATCTCTACAGTTACGGTGCTCAAAACAATTTTCTCTCCTCTTTAAAAAGTCTTTTACCCTAGTACGTCATTTTTACCTAAGGTTTCCTTCACCCCTTTGATTGGAGTTCTCATTTCCATCACGCATATAGTACTGAGCCTTCCACAAAACGACTATTTCCCTTTCAAGTCAGGAACAGTTGATCCCAATAAACAGGCAGGGTAAAGAAAATTGGTAATGATGGAGAACTTTGGATATGGCATACTTAAGCCAATGACAAGGTTACAAAATGACCTGGTTTGGAGCATAGTACAAAGAGCTTAGACGGTAGACCATGTGGCTATGACAGTCATAAGCACTGGTTCAAACCCAGCTCAAAGGGCACAATATTCATTTATCCATCTCTCTTTATCAGATTGCTTTTACACTCTTCGATTCCTGAATTCACTGAAGATATTGACTTTTGTAACATCGCAAGTTTATGTCCACTTTTGAGTCAGTCTAACAGAAATGTTTATGTTTTATAAACAAATCTATATATTTTGAACATCCAAACCAAGGTTTTACCTGTATTCAGTATGGTGAATTTAGATTTTGCAGATGTGGTCACTGTTAAATAAAGTATTCATGACGGAAGAGTGTTGAAAAATGTTAGTACCCTCGCTTATCCAGGGTTATTTAAACCACTTATTTTACCACTTGAAAATTTGAAATTTAAAGGAGTTACTGTCGACTTTCTGATAAGGACGGAAATGTCTACCAGGTCTGTTCTTTTAATGCACTTAACAAAATAGAACACGTTTGTTCATGAAAAAAATTCATGAAAAGGTTCACTTAAATCACAAGTAACGTTAGCAACTTGTAAAAGATATTCAAGAAGTTAATTCTTCCTTTTAAAACTACTAAGCCTTAAATACTACCACGCATTACTGTAATCTGTTAATGATACTCACAGGCAAAGATTACTCTCCACAAGGGAAAGACATCAAAAAAAGTTTGCGTACCTGACACGAAGGTCATCCAGACCTTTAAATCACGCAGACAAATCTGACTAGATTGTCAATATATCTAGTCGGTCACATCAACAGAGGAAGCCCTTCTAGTGAAAGGTTTGAACTTTTCTGCAGCTCATAAGACCACCCCTGCAAAGGAGATCATCTCGATAGTTGACATAGCAGAAAAAGATCTTCCGAAAGTTCAAACTGACACAATCCCATCGAAAACAAGTCATACTCTTCAATCTTCCAAAGTACCCATTGAGAACCTCACCAAAAAGGCAAGATGTGCAATCAAGAGCGTAATGGATGATATTTCAATCCCAATCCTTCTCACTGACAAAGGCCGTGCAACTGTCATCCTTAACAAAGCCGATTACATCCAAAAAGGCCATGAACACCTCAATAACAGAACCTACACCACAAGTAACCATAATCCAATGAACGCAGTCAAGACCAAAGTAAGCAAAGCATTGATTGCACTATAGAAACCAGCTTCTATTTGATTGCCTCTATGACAAATTGAAACCCAAATATTCACTTTTACCAATGCTTTATGGATAATAAGTCCAATGTACCCATACGTCCAATTGTAGCCTACGCTGGTAGCTACGTCATTCACTCTCACGCTACAAAACAGACCTCTTATGTCCATACCCAATGAAGACGCCACACCAGTGCAACACCAGTACTGATTGCTCATACTTCATTACATAAGAAAGAACCCAGGTAGTTGAAGTTATGGTCTCCCTTAATAACATTTTTTTATACCCGTCACAAGTCCTTGTTAATGACACCNTCTATTTGATTTCACTATAGAAACCAGCTTCTATTTGATTGCCTCTATGACAAATTGAAACCCAAATATTCACTTTTACCAATGCTTTATGGATAATAAGTCCAATGTACCCATACGTCCAATTGTAGCCTACGCTGGTAGCTACGTCATTCACTCTCACGCTACAAAACAGACCTCTTATGTCCATACCCAATGAAGACGCCACACCAGTGCAACACCAGTACTGATTTCTCATACTTCATTACATAAGAAAGAACCCAGGTAGTTGAAGTTATGGTCTCCCTTAATGACATTTTTTATACACGTCACAAGTCCTTGTTAATGACACCCTGAAAATTATCAAGGACGTACTTGAACATGATGACTCATTGCCATCATGGATTGCTCTAAAGCCTCCAGACATCCTGAATTTATCACACCCACTCCTTATCTGCACATGTTTCTATTTAACAACGAAATGTATACACAGAACAGCAGCGTCTCCATGGGAGCTCCAACTTCTTCTGTGATTGCTAAAATACTCATGCAAGCATTTGAAGCCACAGCATTTTCAACAGCAGACCAAGGTCTAGCGGTCTGGGAGAGAACCGTTGACGATATCTTCACAACTATTAAAGAAGGCCATCTACAAAGTTTCTTTGAGCAAATCAACAGTCTTCACAAAGACATCGTGTTCACCATGAAAAAAGACCAGGAATTCAATTGCCCTCCCTTGATGTTTTAGTGAAGAGAAAAACAGACTGCACCATAGCTGTTACTATCTACAGGAAACAAACTCGCAGAGACCATTACCTTAATAACGCATCACACCGTCCAGCTTCAGCTCGTCATAGTCTTATTGCCACTTTGTTTGGAAGGGGAAGAAGCGTTATTTCAAAGCAATACGACCTCAAAAACGATAGAAGAAAAAGAACCTGTAAAATTAATTCGGCTTCCCTATGTCTAGGGCATTATTGGACAGCTCGGAGGAACTCTTTGACAGCACTACATTGAAGAGTCAAACCGTTCCTTGGATCAAAGAGAAAAAGTGCATAAGAGCTGTTCAAAAAGGTGACATCAAAAGCCATGAAAAAGACGAATACTGCTGGACACAAGATCACAACTTTGACCTGGAAAAAAAAGGATTATAGACAAGGAAATAAATACTACAACAAGGAAAATAAAAAAACCCATTCCATTCCCTTCAATACAGTAATCACATCAAGAGTATATCTTACACTCTTTCAGCATCACAGAAATGAAACACAACAAATACAAGATAAATATGGCGCCACTCCTCGAAACAACTCGATCCCTGTCACCAAAATATTTAACGTATTATGCATGACTGCAAGCTATTGTATAAAATTCAAACGACAAACTAGTTCAAATAAACATAAAAAGACATAAAAAACCAGAAAGATTTTGAAATCATCTTGTTTCATAAGCAAGGGGAGAAAAAGTTTTAAAAAGCAGCAAGGTAGTACTTTTTCACATTCATAAACAGACTTTAAAAATTATACCAAAAAAGGGATTTGTTATGCCTGGACATTCGCAGGGCCTGGTAACCCTCCTAATGAACAAGTTAAATAGGACAAAGATGGTAATATTTTCGAAATGTACCAATAACCGACAGGGAAAACAGATGCTGTCAGCATGCCACATGATGTAGAATGTAATGTATGTGATTATAAGACTGACAAAGTAAAATGTAAAAACGATACTGATCGTAAAATGGTAACAGCATTAGATGCACTTCCATGGTCAGAAAGAGAATGGGGACACATTGCTGTTCGAAACGCTACTACTGCGTACGTTAAACTCTGGTGTGAAGAAGGTGTGAAGAAGCCAAAACACACAAGAAGCTTTTGATTAAAATGCAAATAGAAGCAAATGAACTTTATACAAATATCAAAAGAAATCTTTCTCGAAGGCTTGCTATTGTGAACCATGTAGACAAAATACGGTGTTCTGATTTATTTCCAATGCAGCAGTTTAGTAATTGAAATAAAGGTTTTCGATATCTATTTATGATTTTAGATGTGTTTAGGAAATATGGTTAGAATATTCCACTGAAAGATAAAAAAGGTGAAACTGTAACTAAAGCATTTAGCACTACCTTTAAGCTAGGTAGAAAACCACAGCATTTGTGAGTCGACAAGGGAAAAGAATTTCATAATAACCATTTGAAAGATCTATTACAGGAAAATAAGGTCCAGACGTATTCCACTCAAAATGAAGACAAAAGTAGTGTTTATGAACGGTGAAACCGAACTATCAAGACCAAAATGTAGAAGCAGTTCACTTTTCAAGGTAATACAATGTATCTTAATAGGCTACCCAAACTGGTAATTCAGTACAACAGCACTAAACACAGTTGGTGTGAATGGTACCAATAGAAGCACCCATGAAAAAGAATAAAGGATTTGTTTACTTCAATCTTTTTGGTCATATAAAACCAGTAAAACACAAACCGAAATTCAATATTAATGATTAGATTAGAGTGCCTAAGTTTAAAAAGAAGGGGTGTGACAGGGGGTACACTCCCAATTGGACAGAAGAGATTTTCATTATAGAAAAGATCCAATACACTAACACCATCACTTATAAAATAAAAGATCTTAAGAAAAAAGAGATAAAATTGAGTTTCTATGAACAGGAGCTATTAAAGGCTAAACAATAGGTATTTAGAACTGATATAGTTTTCGAAGAAATTATTAGAGGGAGCGAGTTTTGGTTAAATGCAAAGGAGATAGCAATGACTTTATTAGTTGGATCCATTTAAAGACTTGAGAAGTTAATGTATTAAAAAATATACTACTTATAACGAATCAAGAATATGACGAAATTAATGATAATATCAACACATCTTCTAGAATTGTAATCTGAATTTACCAGTCACACATGTCCTGGTTACAGGAAGTGGNAGAAGCACCCATGAAAAAGAATAAAGGATTTGTTTACTTCAATCTTTTTGGTCATATAAAACCAGTAAAACACAAACCGAAATTCAATATTAATGATTAGATTAGAGTGCCTAAGTTTAAAAAGAAGGGGTGTGACAGGGGGTACACTCCCAATTGGACAGAAGAGATTTTCATTATAGAAAAGATCCAATACACTAACACCATCACTTATAAAATAAAAGATCTTAAGAAAAAAGAGATAAAATTGAGTTTCTATGAACAGGAGCTATTAAAGGCTAAACAATAAGTATTTAGAACTGGTTACATGTCCTGGTTACAGGACGTGGGCTGTTCCTAAATTATTCAGAAGCTCTCATTTGTGGTACATGAGGTAGATTAATAGACAATTTGACTTATTATGAATTAAGATGATATTAGTTTTGTAAATCTCATAAAATAAAATAGGAATAAAACCTTTGGAAAGATTTAAAAGAATATAAATATATGCTTGCTATTTGCCGTTAAATGATAATAAAAATATGATTGTTTCTGGCAATTCATTTATATATCTTGATTTGGAGATATCTATAATTATTTTTTGAAACATTTGAAAATCTTGCTTTACCATCTTTTAACCACTTCCATTTGATGTCGTTTTTTATCAGGAGATTATTTTTTCTTATATAAGGCGATTTAATGTAATCATCAGAACTTTTTCTTTTTGATATATTAAAATTTATATGAGAATCCATCTTTTTCACTCTGTTCTTTTACACCTATTGATAAAGCTTTCACAAATCATTTTTGCAATACCAGCATCAACAACTAAATTTTGCTGCACAGCATACAAACTACTACAATAAGACACTTCATTAGTTTCACAATTTGTTGCATTTACAAAGTGTTTTCTATCAGAATTATGTTTTTTTAAATGAATAATCTTGGTTTTCAACAGATTTTTTACAGTTTTTTGTGCAGTAACAAGCTTTAGATTACATAAATGTCTATCTTCTTTGTTATCATTTATATGTTTAATAACTTTTTCTAACAATATTACCATTTTCATTACAAGCATAGAGATCATAAACTAAATGAACATGATAAAAAAAATTTTCTTTTCAATATTTCTTTACACATTTTTATATGAAAAAGTTTTAAAGCTTTATTATTTATAATAAGTATTAATGGCTGAATTGTATATAAATCAGTTGTTGAAAATACTTGATAAATAACCAGCTGGTAAAAAATAGGAATTTCTTGATTCATTGAATTTGATGTAATTGTGGTCTTTTAATTCAAAGAAATTGAAATATGTAATATAAATTTGAATAATTGTAGTGATGTAATTCTACTAGTTACACCTGATCGTAAATAGGTTGAAGAGCTTCTAAGATATATCTTAGATGTAAGAAAATAAATACAAAACAGAAAGAAAATTAGATGTTATGGATCATAGAAGATAATAATTAGCACTATGTCCGGATAAAAGATTTCAACAAACCAATATACAACCAAACAAACCACGAAGAAAGAAAGCACTTCGGTATGCATTGTCTTTAATGTTTTAATTCTGAGAGGATCTTTGTAATTCACAAAGAAAGTTGTATTTAAATCAATGAGACCAAAGCAATTAGAATGCCATCAAATGAAAATAATAGTTTGCAATTCAACAGTTATCATAAACAATTAGAAGACAGTTTTGAAAAATTTAATGATGAAAAGCTGCCATCAGAAAAAGATTTTAATTCCATTCTTAATGATGAACATATTAGAATCCTCAACTACTATGCAACTGAAGTGCAATTTTGCTTATTATATACCGTACACACCTCGGTATATAATAAGCAAAATAAAAAAGACAAAAAACTGTACACATTCTCAAAAGAATACTGTCTCTCTAATGTCAAATTTCTTCTTCTGGAGAGCCTCTATTCCTGGTTTTCTGCACCTAGTCATCTTTGATACGTAGACTGAAAAAGACTGATAGCACCTGTTAGCAAGGCTTTAACGGATACGAGATGACTCAGATAATTGTACAGAATCTGAGAATATTGTAGCACTGGATGAGCTGGTAGCTGACAAAAATCGGTCACGAGGCAGCAGAGTTAAAGCAGAAGGATTTCTGAAAGAAAATTAACAACTTGGGGACGGCATCTTACTCGGAGTTTAGGACACCATTTAAAGAAATTGTTGATAAACCAATTCATCTTTTCAAGAGAAAAGGGTGATATGAATTTTGCACTTTAGTTATTAAAACCCGCTATTGAATTTCTCAAAGTTAGTATATAAAGCTTGAACACTGTGAAAACAAAAGGAAAAATTAGTGAAAAGAAAAAAATTACTAGAAGTCATCAAAACAAAAATCAAAGATAAGGCATGTATCAGAGTACCCAGGAAAAAATTCAAGGTTAAAGTATTATGGTTATCATTGACAAAATGACCTATTCCACGCAACATTTGGTCGTATACAAAAGTGTCCAGCGTTATGTTTGGACCTTTTGTTAGCCTGTCTGAACTCAACAATGATGACATACAAAAAGCAGCTTCTGCTGTTTCAGGAATTAGAGTCTTGTCTTGTCTTGGTACCACCGGAAAAAGGCTTTGGCGACGTATGAACTCACTAAATAGAAAATAACTGCCTTCGATTTGCAGCGTCAAAAAGTCCTTTTATGTCCTTGATGACCGTGAATTTCTTCAGCTGATCAAGGAACAGCTGCCGCTGTCCCCCATGAGCCTTCTTTCCTGAGATTCTTCCTGACAAGCAGAGACGTTCGATTTGTTGTTTTCTGATGAAATGGCCAACAAAAATTGCTTTTCTTTTTATGATGGTCTTAATGAGGTGGCGTTCTTCTCCAATCCTTTTCAGAATACTTTCGTATTTTCATGCTCTATGTAAGAGACTCGAAGCATTCTTCTGTAGAATCATATTTCAGCCGCTTTTACGTTCTTGGTTGTAATAGCATTCATATTCCAAGCTTTGCAGCCGTAAAGCAGTACCGACTACAAAGGCTTTTAGAAATCTGACTTTCAGCTGGTTTGAGAGTTACCTATCTTTCAGAATTGAGGCCATTTGGTTGAAACCTGTCTTTGATAGGGCGACACGTCGCTTTTTCTCTCTATTGCACTTTCCATCCGATGTCAGCAAGGACCCAAGGTAATTGAAGGAATCGACTTGGACAATATTTTTACCATTGCATACAAGGTTGCATGGTTAAGACTTCTTTTGCAATCGTCATGGAATTGGTCTTATTGCAGTTGATCTCAAGTCTAGCTTTCCTGGATGCAACTTCTACAAGATTCAGTAGCCTTCGTAGGCCTTCCTCGCTGTCAGCGATCAAAGCAGTGTCACCAAAGTATCTGATGTTGTTGATACACTGTTGAGTGGAACTCCTTCGTCTGATTCCTTTAGGCATCGAAGAATATCCTCACTGTGTAGGCTAAAAAAGTCGGGGCTCATCACGCAACCTTGTCTTACGCCGCGGTTAATTTTACTTCAATCCGTCAACCCATCTTGGAGCTTAATGGAGCTTGCTGGAGTGAATAGAGGTTGTAGATGATTTGGTAGACCTTATCGTCAATTCCGATGCTTATGAGAAGATTGAGAAGCCTTTTGTGGCGGACGACGTCAAACGCTTTATTGTAGTCAATAAAGCAGATGTAAATGACCAGTTGATGTTGGATGTACGGCTCACTAAGCATGCGGACTACGAATATTTGTCGTCCCCCTATTTGGCATGAATCCATACTGGCATTGCACAATCTCTGGATGTATCTTCGAGCGGCATCGCGTAAGTACAATTCTGAGCAACAATTTCAGGGAGTGGCTCATTAGACTTATCGTCCTGTGCTGGTCGCAGTCTAATGTATTTGGTTTCTTTGGCAGAACTACAAAGATTGACTTCAGTATGTCTTCGGGTATGTCACTTGTGTTGTAGATACTATTGACTGGGCTGTGCATGAGATCAATGCCTGTCTCGCCCAAATCATTAAACATTTTGGTGAGCACTTCATCAGGACCAACAGCTTTGTGCTTCTTCGTCAATCGAAGTTCTTTTCTGACTTCGTTCTTCAACATTGGTGAGCCAGAGAGATCTGTCACTGCAACAGCCTCCATCCCTTCCATTCTGTTATCCTCGAATAGCTGTTTGAGGTACTCCGACCACCGTTTAGCTACTTCTTCTGGTTTGTGAAGGACTTTACCAGTTGCAGATTTTATACATTTTGATGGACGCGACGACTTCCCCCCCGTAATTACTTTGATTCTTTGAAACATTTCTCTTGAGTTTTGATCCACGCGTAGTCTTTCGACCTCCTGGCATTTCAACTCAAGCCAATTTTCTTTGGCCTCGCGGCGTTTCCGTCTGATCTCCTTGTCGATCTCTTTGTACTTTTCCCCGTCAATTTTTACTAGTCTCCGAATTAGAGTACAAAGAGAGTGTTTACGAACTTATACGTTATCCCTCCAGTCAGGGTCCCCAAGCAAACTTAACTCGACCCAGCCCTTTATTGTCCACAAATCATGCTGACCACAGATGCAACACAGTTTAAACTAGCAATGGAAATTAGATTGGTACACGATTGGGTCAAGTCAGGAAGAAGAGTCCTTTCGAATGCTTTGAAATATAGAGGCTCGTGGTTTCACAGTACCATCACGATTTTGTTGGTGTTGAACATGCTGTCTTTTTGGTCACAAAGCTATGTGGAGCACAGCAGGGAACTGCTTGTAGGAAAGGATCCCACTAGAGTGCAACAAGACGTTCGACATGGTAAATATTTTTCTCGACTTCATGAACTAGATAACTTTTATTAATTGATTGAAGGCGATCTGAAAACCCTCAACTTGACTGAAGAAATAGCTAGTGATCTTGTGAAGTGGCAAACTTTTCTGAAAGCTTCAAGTCAAACACGTATGGCGTGTCCATTGACTACAAACTGATAGCAGACTCTTTTTTGCAACTTGTTTTAGAGGAATTCGCAAGGTGAAATAAAAAAGCCAAATCAACACTAGTATTCGAGCAAGATAAAACTTATTTGTTATGAAACGCAAACAAGTCGGCAAACTAAAGTATTAATATGTCTAAGGATTATTTACATGAATCCTGGTTCTTCGCGCGTCTCAATTCAACAATTCACTGTGGAAATTGCTATTCAAGAGTTCTGTTGCGAGGTGATGCCAGGCAGAGGATTATTGTTTAGTAATCCTGCAGGCCACCTCTTACGAGACTGTCTTGTACTTGCATGTTATTAAAGTGTTGAGGCAACTTGAGAAAAGCGCAGCATCAGACATTCGATAAGTTCCAAATTACATTGTTTGCTTCAATATGTCTGTTTTGGTAACCATGCGACGCTTACTACCCTTGCAGTACTTGGGAGGCCTCTGGCCTACCATCACTTCTCCACACTATAGTCCCAATGTCAATTCATAGGAATCTTTTGGTCGAATCCAAGCATTTAGATGTTCCACACTTCACCGAAGAGGTGTGCTGTTGAACAGTGAAATGCGTCTGCACACACTCTCGCATGTTTACGTATGAATGTTATATATAAATCCGGACGTGTGTGTTCGCTCCTCCACTTTTGTGTTGCTGAGCACTCGCTGTTATGCGAGGCTCACCAGTCTCGAAATCGTTCCAACGTTCTACCTTACTACAAAATATCGGGCTTCTTCGCAGTCTGCATTGCACCGTTCCACATTATGGTCTTTGTAAGAAAACCGGGTATCAAGAAGATTCAATCTGCACTGATGAGCCCGTGAGAGCACGAAAAACGTGCTTGCGTTTGAAACTGCGACTGTGCATACACACATGTGCAAGAGTTCGCGTGTGCGTATATGTACACATATATACACCCCCACAACGCATCTTTTCGATTTCCCGCGGTACTAATAAACAGGAGGTGAGTTAGTAACAAGTAGGTGAATTAAGAGTTAATTTCAAGGTTAGAATTACATATCTGAACTCGTAGCTATTTTTATGACAAGGGGATGGCACTAATCGAGATAGGACTCGTCTGGATAGGAGCAGTGGATACAACACTGGCCATATCCTCTTTAAGAAAGCGACTTACTACAGTTTAAAGTCGGGTTTTAAAAACTACCACTATCAAGGTAGACACAAACAAAGCTTTTAAAAGGTCAGCAAACCTCTACGACTACTTACCAAGCAAGGTATTTTGCAGTGAATTCTTGAAGTCAGCTTCACGTTTTTGCCTACCTCTAACCACTTACAAAAGGGTGTAGTAAAATAGTAGTTTATGATGACCAATATAATTGTAGGGAGCAATAATTACTAGCAATAGCGCTGAAATCAAGGAAATGCTAGGGTCAGACTGACCCTTTTTTCAAGATCACGTGAAATAGTAAACCCGTGCCTCTCTCCTGTGATCTTCCTTTAAAAGACGTTTCCCTACAGTTCTTTTCAATGCGCATTTTTGTTGGTTCACGACTGACCAACTGAAAGACACACATATAGACAGAGAAACACAAACATGAATTTCTTCATACTGTAGCACAAATGAAATACTTCAGTGATTCCATTCGCAAGCAAGCCCCACGTGCACACTACCTTGACAATACCTTGGAAACAGAAGACAGAACATCAAATATTTGTACTGGGCATTCAGTGCCTTTTAATGCGATCCATAAATACAAAACGCAACTTCTACAACATCAAAATAACACCCTAAGTTACAAAGAAACAAACAAACAAAAAAAAGACTAAAAAAAGTAATTAGAAATAACATGCGAAAGATCTTTTCACAAAATATCAGGGTTAAATCTCAAAATAAATTACAATTTTCATAGGAAAAAAAATACACAAATCAATGCTTCCTCTTGTCTACTCTTGTCCAGAAGTGGCCGCGAAAAGTACTTTAATTTAGGGACAAGTGGGTCCGTGTGGCCGTACAACCGCGTCGATTTTCTTAGTTCCGATGTGCCCGTCTATTCTTAGCTACATCTACCTGGCATTCAAGAGATTAAAGCCTGTAACATGGGAAAGGCGAGTTTTCTAGCCTTGCTTAGCAACCCTGCTACACGCGTTTCTCGATAAAAAAACAACATAGCAATTCTATGCTCGGAAAAACATGCTCCTGTCACCGGCAAGTTACTACCTAATACTTGGCCAGAGAAAGTGTTATTTTCAACAGAACGTGGTGGTTAGCTAGCATCCAACAAAGAAGGAAGATGGGATGGGGTGGATTAAATGCATTTTTTATGTAAAAATCATTACACATGATATAGGTTTCTTTAAACACAAATTGGTCCAGCATCTTAACGTACATCCGAATGTACATCGGGAGGGTTGCATCATCGGAGCCTCGGCAACTATAAACTGGGCAAAATTTAAAATGTTCTGCAGTCGTAATCCAACTGATACAGATTCTTACCAAATGGACAATGTTTTCTCGAGTTTTTGGTTTTGAAAAAAGATTACGCTAACATTCAAGTCACATCTTTACCCGTTACAAACTTTAATCCTTAACTTCAATCTCAAGTAGACTGCGAATCAAGAAAATATGCAGAAACTGCCCATACTCAACAAACACCAATAGAAACAAAGGTCTCTATTTCCAAGAAGAAAAAATCTGAAGATCATGAACTCCTGGTAGCAAGACAGGCGAATCCAAAAGTTGTCTGGGAAACAATTCTAATTATAAGAGAAGGAGCGAAACAACGAGTTAATGGTAAATTCCCGAAATTTCTCTAAAAGTTAAACAAATGCAAGACTAGGAAGAGCGTACAAACCTCAAGTGTGTGGCAAAAAACGGAAAGATAAGGATCAAAGGTAAATAGTTCTCTTAAAGCCAATTTGGTCGAGATAAACATTCAACATTCACTGAAACATGATCGGACAATTAGGGTGGGGATTATTTAGTGCTATAGACTCGCGTATTTCAACAAGTTGCATACTTTGCACGGTGGGGCAAAAACAAACTACATACAATTTCGAGCATGTCAACGCAACCCCTCCACCGCCTGGTGCGGCTTGGTTTCTAACACGAGTTGGTTTCGTCATTAAAAACACAATACTGCAGTCTGTATAAGCTGAATATACGCTCTTTAAAATAATCATTCATCCATTTTTTTACACCTATTAATGTTTATATATATTTCCAACAATGGGAAGGTTTGTAAACTCGATAACTTAACTGGTCCTACCCTTTCTTTCCAACAAATACCTAGCTTTGTTACTGCTCAAGAAACTCAAATCAAATTTCAGAAACTGCTTCAAGTTGTGTTAGTCTATTTGACAATAATTATCAAACTATTTCGACTTTCATCTTTTACAAATATATCAAAACCCAGTATCCGTCTTGCTCATGAAATAGGTTCTAATCTGAGAAAGCCTTTGTTCGACTTTAATTCCAATGTTGTGGTTTGTTTGGTATTTATTGAAATATGCCTGACCATCATTACAACATCATAATGAACAGGTTGAACATGCAATACAGTTCAACGTATTTTATCTTAAAGTGTACGTTAAAAAAACTGCCTGACCTTTGCTTAACTTTAACCCGTGATATGCTCATACGCAGCAAGCTTTATTATCAAGAAAAAAGATTTTCATAAGGTCATAGACACAATTTCACAAAACGCTTAAAAGGTAGAGTAAATAAGTTGTTATCGAAATGAATTTATATACAAGTAGAATTTATAATGGGTACTTCACGGATACTCAACGAACGGGATTAAACCAGCAATATAAGAATATATAAAATTTCTACATCTGTAAAGTTACTTGCCACTATTTTAACTGTCGTGTAATTGTTAAAGATGACGTATTCTCAAAACATCTGGTTTAATAACTGAATAAATTAATGGTAAACACCAAGAAACGGCCACACAAAAAGACCAAAATGTCTACGGAAATGAATTAAAACAACCGAATTTTAAAGAACGAGCAGCCGTCAGACAACCCTCTTATGGAACATCAATGAGATCAGATAACTTGATCGATTTTCAGCAATAAACCAGTCGACATTTGTTCAGCAACATTTTATGTATAAGAAGACAGCGGCATAAATACCAGTATGTATGCGGAGTATATTGTTGCGTATTTGGGTTAAACTGTTGGATAACTTGCTTTTGTTGCAATACCACATTGATTATTTCTGTTCCTGGCCATTTTAATGTATCCTTTGTCTCCCCAGTTTGTACCCCAACTACACAAAGAAAAATAGATTTACTTATATCAATGTTAAACAAAACTATGAAGCGTTCTTGAAAATAACTCCTTGATATAATGTAAAGTATATTTTTATTCCTTTTCTCTCTTTTCGTCAAAGATATTTAACGATGAGGGACAATCAATTCTCATCACAACAATCACAAACCAAGAACAAGAACAAGAACAAGAACAAGAAGAAACCAAACATATTTGTATCAAAACGTTTTTAATTATCGTTTCACAAGTTAGTCGCGCTTTATTGACCACTTTTTCTAACGCAAACTAAAATAATTTGAAAATGCGGAGAACCCGACTTTAACAAGTATCGACTTCTTCCCGTTGTAAAATCCGGCAGTCTGAAGCTTTTGTATTGTAAGATATGCTCCCCAAAGGTAATGCATGGGATACAAATAATATTTACAGTTGGGTTCTTTCAAGTATTAGCGTCGGTCCTTAATTTCCCCCCAAAAACAAGTTGAACCAAAACTGCTGAAAGCTGTTTCCAATGCCGGCCCAGCACACTGCTGGGCGGGAAGACACTATCATGTGGTTTTCGCTAGAAGGAAAATGCCGTGCACTGTACTTTCAAAATCAAAAGCTAAATCATGATTAACAAGCTTGCTTTTTTCTCTGGTAACGGTTACAATTAATACGGAATTAACACAAGACCGATGCTCGAGTTACACGTCTTATTCTGGAGAACTTCTCGCCAATCACAAACATTGCTTCACATCCTATGAAGAAAAGTGAGAAAGAGGCTCCACACAACAATTGAAGTCAGAATTCATTGGTCAAAAATTCCGTTCCACTTTATGTCTGTTACAAGTGTTTTTGCTATTTATTTTAAGAAGACTACTGGACAAATGAATGTCCTTTGTTTTTAATGACCAACTTGCAGAGTTGTATAGTGATCTGTGTTGATAAAATTTTCCTATTGGTTCCAGGTTGCGTACTTCTTAAAGACCCTCTGTTCCTGAACAACATCATTTTGGTGCCATAAATGCTGAATGTCAATTGTTTGCAGGTTAAACTGCAA
Organism: Morbakka virulenta; assembly: GCA_003991215.1. Taxonomy (NCBI): domain Eukaryota; kingdom Metazoa; phylum Cnidaria; class Cubozoa; order Carybdeida; family Carukiidae; genus Morbakka; species Morbakka virulenta. The sequence continues at coordinate 1,924,502 of RDPX01000057.1, forward strand.
TTAGGTCCAAGTTGTCACCGGGAATTACAACAGTCAATCGTTAGCAGGCATGTATACCTGCGGAACCGGTAACTGGGTAAAATACATTGCCTGCGACGACTCGTTTAACCAATGCTAGATGCAAGTTACCTTCAAGAGGCTACTTGCTAGCCGAATATGTGCAAAAGGAAAAATTATGCTTACCTATTTTTTACCAGCCAGTAATCCAATCCATTTTCTGTACCATAACCAACCACCAGGACGGCATGGTCTAGACTTCTCAAAGAATTACCACAGCTAGGTTCAATATATACTCCGCTGCGATACGCAGAAAAGGAGGGATGGGTTGCATCAATAGCCACAGATATGGGGCCAACTGTAGCAACGGCCACTTTCAGGGCTTCCTCGTCGCCACTTGGAATATCGACGTAGCCAGTGTCAGCAGCACCTACATACTGTGCATTAAAATAGCAGTATCCCAGGGCCTAAGGGAAAACGAGATCAAATTGATGTTTATCTCGCTATTTTCTTGTGAATGACTACTGCAATTAAATAAGACTGCATACCAACAGATCAAATCGACTATACTAAAGAAACATCACTTCGACTAAGGCGCTCCAGCATATTCTTACCACAATAATGTCCCAAGTTCAGTTCCTGTGCGTTATTTTTTAAGCTTACTTGTACAACTGCTCTAATGCTAATACTGAAACAGCACATAAGAGATAAGGCCCAAAGAAATGATATTTGTACTCCTTCGGGTGTACCTTCCACAGACAATACTTTAATAGATCCACCTTAATCTTCACTATATTACAGTATACATTGTCATACGTGCTGTATACGTAGGGAGTAGCAGTTATACAAATCCAGAAGTCTACTAAAATAGTCATTCCTGCTGCAAGGCAGCAACATAATGTATATATAAGCAATATCATGTTCATCCTGGTCGGTACGTAAATACCAAACACTTGAACAAAAAAGGTGCTTACCCTTGCATAATACGGGTATCCAACTTCTGTGTCTATACCTTTATTATCTTTAATATACGTAAAAGCATAATCCATCCAGCCACCTCTACATCCTTCACAGCCATATCTGCCTGCGCAATCAACCAGATTTTGTTCACTAAGGGGGGTCAATTGTCCAGTTTTCCTGAAATGCTGTCCTTCCAAAGCTCCAGTCTGCAAAAAATGACAATGACTCAACATCGTGGGTTGTAAAAGCATAATGCAAGTGTTAGGAAATGACATTATCTTTTCACTACTAAAACAAAGTTCGCTCTAGTTATCCTATCGTGTAGCTAATCAACTGCATACTTAAATCTTGACAGAAGTACGTGAATGCAATCATTCAAGGTACACCTCCGGGCAAGCACCTTCAAACTATGGTCACTGCTTTCATACCAGAAAAAGCCGCACGCCTCTTCCGAGGACAAATTCCAAAATAGAGTTTGCAGCAACATGCTATGTGAAAAAGAATTCCATGAAAACGCGTAAATGTAGCAGGCACGTGTGTCTCCAACATTCTATGTTGTTTGTGACCTATGAAAAGTGCGCGTCAAGAAATTGCCGACTCCAACGACTTGGGCAAACTAAGCCAAATTGATAATCCCTCCCCCCAGCCGCTCTCGTTTTGGAAGTACGATTCAAGGCTCTTCACATTTACCAACAGGAGCCAACAATATTTAAATTACAGACATTTCGTTTATGTGCCTGTCCCTGGAAATAAAACACCATTGCAAATCCAGTGTTAACTGGTGTTTTCATTGTGTTTACTGACAGTCCTCTCGATTCAAATAAACATGGTGTGGCAACAATACAACTTGCCCCCCGAAAAAAATTGAAAACGGCAAAAAAGGATGCCTCATAATCATTTATTTGGATGCGGTCAACAACACATTCCACACTCGACCCAACGGTAAAAGTATAATCAACATACAACCGAAACATCAACATTCTGCTTTTTCGAGTAAAAGTTAACAGTAATAAACCCTAACAGAAGATTCACTCACTTGCACTAAAATTAAATATAAGCTCTAAGAGATTTTTACTGTTCACCCGTTTCATTACAACGCTCTATTAAGGAGTTTCAGGGTAGTTTCCGAGTTGCGCGTTGCGCATACGGTCTTTTGCAGTTCTGTAATTTCTGCGAGTTGCATTCATAAATCTTGTTTTGGAATTGGAGGTAAGAGAACAATTTAAAATCACAATTAAAAATATATTGTCGCGGTATGGTAAATATCAGAAACGTAGAACTGAAATGTCATTTGCTTTCAATTAACTTACCGTACTAAATGCCCAACAAGATCCACACTGGCCCTGATTCTTTACTGGAGTAACATATCCTTGGCTTCTCCAATCAACTGCTTCGGGTATTACAACATTTTCAGGTTTCATAAACAACGGTACATTCTTATTTCTTGTTAAAGATCCATTAATAATGGCTTTCTGTGGTATCCTCACACAGGATGCATAGGCATTGAATTCTTCGTTGGTCTACACGAGTATTGTTAACGAGAAATAAAATTGTTTTAATCAAATATGCAATTGGAAAAAAACTGAATTAAATTTCATGCCATTCTTATACAGGGAACATACTCGCAAAAGTATTCATTTAGTGTGCATCAATTTTTATCAGTTGTCAAAAAACCTGGAAGAACCAGAGTCAAGTGAAATTTGACCAACATTGCACTTTGCCTGTTGTGAAAATTGTTTCCAATAACACAGAAGATGTGATCGCAAAGCATTGCCACAGCAAAAAGAGGAAAGAGGGCAGGCGAGTTAAATGTAAATGTAATAAAATCCAACCAATCCGCAATACATGCATGTGTGTTCTTCAAATAAAATTAATACATCTTACCAGATCTGTCAAATGATTGATTCCCATCTCAAATGTCTTTGTGTGGTCTTGATTGTGACTCAAGACCGCCTTCACATTATGCTCCCATATAAATTTCCTTACTCGCTCTTCTTGAACTGTCTTGTAAAATTTACCAAATCTCACTTTCCAGTCATTCCAAACCTCTTCNACATTGCACTTTGCCTGTTGTGAAAATTGTTTCCAATAACACAGAAGATGTGATCGCAAAGCATTGCCACAGCAAAAAGAGGAAAGAGGGCAGGCGAGTTAAATGTAAATGTAATAAAATCCAACCAATCCGCAATACATGCATGTGTGTTCTTCAAATAAAATGAATATATCTTACCAGATCTGTCAAATGATTGATTCCCATCTCAAATGTCTTTGTGTGGTCTTGATTGTGACTCAAGACCGCCTTCACATTCTGCTCCCATATAAATTTCCTTACTCGCTCTTCTTCAACTGTCTTGTAAAATTTACCAAATCTCACTTTCCAGTCATTCCAAACCTCTTCTTCGACACTGGAGCCCAAAGTGTTGACAAATGTTATTGCCGCACAAAAGAGCAAACAAGTAAACAGGTTCATTTTTGAATATCTAAAATAAAAAGCAAATTTCATCGACATATATTTCCTTCCTGTAGAGTTAACAAGGGAGAGATTTATTACACGTTCTTACAACTTGTTGGCACCTCCTCATCACCACCCCCCAAAAGAATCCCTATAATCTAATCATTATTGTATTTTAATGCCAGATTGTCTTAAAGTAACTATGCCCATGTTAAGCCTTGGTCGAGTGCGAGAGAAATCGAAACATTTTGTTGCGAAACTTTGACTTTCAATGCCAAAAACCAATTGATTTGAGAGCATTCCATGCTCTTCGGAATCCAGGTCCATGCATCTGAGCAATGCCATCTCAAATTCCTATTAGATCTGTACATTAAAAGTCTTTTTTCTTGGTTCTAGTACTCAAAACTCTCCCTGGTCCCAAGTCCCGGATGAGAAAGGAGGAAGGCTTGGAATTGGGTTAGCAGCCAAGCCCTAGAATACTACAATACCGCTACAGAAACTAACAACAGAAACTCTACTGTACGGCATGAAAGGATAGGTTCACCCCCAAGGATGACAATGCTGGGCCAAAGCCACACTGAAGCTCAGTGTAAGAAAAAGAACTCTACGATTAGTGCCTCAAAAACTACTAACTAGCAACGTGGAATGTAAGGACGTTATTTCAAACAGGCAAAATGGCTCGGGTAATTAGAGAATTTTAAAGCTACCAACTTGACACTTTGGGACTCGCAGAGGTACGATGGGTCGGAAGTGGCAAGATCAGAAATGGGCACAACTCTACTTTATTCCGGACCTGAGGAATTACAAGTAGGATTAATATTCAACAGAGTCTGGAAATACTTTCTTTGCTCATAAAAAAATAAGCAAGAAGGCCTGGATATCACCTGTTGGGAAAACACAAAATGAAATTGACTACACCTGTTTAAGCAAAAGATGAGGTTCCTCGCTAAAAGATGCGAGAGTTTGTAGAGGTGCAGATGTGGGCTCCGACCATTATCTAGTCAAAGGCAAGATACAGCTCAAAGATTCACAAATCAAAAGCAACAAGACCTTTTGCGGTGGAACAGCTAAACAATAAATCAAAATCAACTGAATTTCAACTACAAGTGAAACAAAAGTTTGAACCACTGATACAAATTGACGATTACAGAGATAAACGGAAAATATTCAGACTCACTGATCTGTACAGCGGGAGGACAAACTGGGAGAAGATGAGAGAAAAAACCCCTGAAATGTGGATACTAGACAGAATGTGGGAATTAATAGATAAAAGGAAGAAGGTAAACAAAATTTGCAGCGGGAGGATACATCTGAAAAATGAGTCAGACGTACAGAACAATATCACCTTACAGATAAAGAGGTGAAGAAGAGCTGCAGAAATGACAGAGAGGAATGGATCCAACAAAAGAGAAACGAGGCGCAGGAAGCAGCAAACAAAAATAACACCAGGAATTGTAAGGGATCCGGCAGTAACCAGCGGCTCATCTGCAGTTCCATTTAAAGGCAAAGATGGGACAGTACTCACAACAGGAGAGCAGCAGAGCAACCGTTGGGTGGAACATTTTAAGGAAGTGTTAAACCAACCTAACCCAACAGAACAGTTCAACTTCGAAAATGAAACCATGCTACAACCGCTAGATATGAACAAAGATACCATCACAGGAGATGAAGTTAAACAAGCCATGTAGAAACTAAAAAATAACAAAGCAGCCGGGGCAGATCAAATAACAGCTGAACCTTTGAAACATGGAGGAAATGTAGTTGCCAAAATGCCGACAAAGCTTTCAAACTGCTGCTGGAAAGAAAGCCAAGTACCTGAAAAGTGGAGAAAGAGAACAATTGTACAACTGCCCCAAAAGGGAAACTTCACATACTGCAATAATTGAAGAGGAACAACACTGCTCTCGGTACCTGGAAAGGTTGAAAGACGCAGTGGATGAAAGCCTTAGAGGGCAACAAGCCGGATTCAGAAACGGCAGGTCTTGTTGCGAACAAATATTTACCTTGAGAAACATAACTGAGCAATGCGTGGAATTTCAACAAGAACGTTAGATCATTTTCGTGAACTTCAAAAAAAGCATTCGACTCTGTGCACAGGCAATCTCTATGGAAAATTGTTGCCATTTATGGTATACCACCATCTTTTGTTTAAACTTCCATAAGCATTTATGAGAACAGTAGCTGCTGCGTAAAGCTGGAAGAAGGAAATACAGAGTATTTTGAAATTATAACAGGAGCAAGGCAAGGATGTTCATTTAATCATGAAAAGGGGTGTTAATCGGTCAGAGAACAAGGAATCCAATGGCAGCGATGGCAAGACCAAAATCCTCAAAACACTCAACAAAAAATACATTATCCATCTGCTGTATGCAGTATCAACATCGGTCAGAGAAGTTATTCATATCAGTGCAACGACTGCAAACAATGGATACACTCTACTTGTGGTGACGTCACAATTAATCAATACAGGAGACAATGGACTTGCCCAAGATGCAGACGACACAAGCCGCAATTGCTCGCAGATTTGGATACTTGCTGACGACATTGCATTAATGACGAACCACAAAGAAGGACTACAACAACTCACGGGCAGTTCGGTTGAGAATAGGGACAGCTTTGTACATTTGGGGAGTGTCCTTTCGAAGGATGGCGGAACGGAGGGTGACGTCAGAGTGAGGATAGTCAAAGCAGCGGCAGTTTTTCGAAAAATGGAAAAATTTGGCAAGTACTAAGATCGACATGAAAACAAGCTCCAGCTAAATAGCACTACATTACTACCGACGACCTTACATGCCAGCGAAACATGGAGAAAAACTGGAACAATTGCCAGGAAATTAAACACCTTCCACCAACGATGTCTGAGAAAGATCATGAAGATATCATATTTCGACCATGTTACAAACAAAGAAGGTTTAAAACGTGCACAATCACAAAGAATGCAGGACATTGTAACAGAAAGGAGGCCAAATATGGGCGGCCATGTTCTTTGTCTGCCGGATCAACGACCTGCCAAGACGGCATTCAAATGGAGACCAGATGCAGGGAAAACAAAAAAAGGAAGACCGAGGTTAACACAGCGAAGAACCTTTCAGGAAGACCTTAAGAGGCTCGGCAAAAGTTGGAATACCATTGAGGAAGCTGAAGATAGAAATCTGTTGTTTGTCCGACGCGCAAATGTGTGCGTGAAGGGCTAAGTGCTTAGTAAGTGCTACTACTTTACCGGTAATCTACAAGACCCTTGAATCCTGTTTCTTGAAGTCCCTTTTTGCACGCAATACTTCTCTGCCCTCATCAACCTTTCTTGTACATACGATTCTACAGCTCTGCATCAAACAAAATGCAATAGACCAACACCGTTTTCCTTTTGCCTTATGGCCTTTCTTCTCTTTCAATGACCGAGTCCATTTAATTACAGTCGAATAAATTTTGGGAGAAACCTGGCATTCGTTGTCTGAAAACTCAACACCGATTATAATCGGTGAGGAGAAAGCGAAAGCAATAACTATCGCTTTCCTGCTTGTTTCAAACTTGTATTAACAAGCTTTAACGAGGTGGTTTTTCAATCATCTTCTACTTGTCTTGCATGTGCCATCACAAGAGAGTGCTAATCGATGGCAAAATCCGGAAAAATGGTAAAGGAAAAGAAAGAACACAACAGGTCTTCATAATATTATGCTAAACCTAAGATTACCGAGGAGAAAAAAAAGAATGCTCTGGGAGAATAATTGCATGGTTGCGGTCTTCATGGCTTCGAAAATTGTGTTTTGAAGAAAATATTCTCCAATTTCCATTGCAGTTCTTGAAATCTTAAGTAAAATCATCAAAAGCTCTAATAAAACTCTAGGCTTGCCCTACAACCAAGTAAAAGTACCAAGGCGATGTAAATATTGTGTAAATGGGTTACCGACGATCTGGAACGGATACCAAAAAGGGAAAAACTATTGTGCTCTTACTGCCTTTATTTAGAAATAGACAGTATATGGCAAGATTTGTTACAAATGTTGTGTTAAACTAGCGTTAGATACGACGAAGAGTAAAGAATGTCATAATCGATTTTCCATTTCTGTACTGGACTGGTCACAGGTACCTGCATGGACCCTAATATTTGATCAGAGACTGTTCCCGTTTGTCTTCTGAAAATCAAGACAGTGGCGGGACAAGGAGGGTCATTAATTTCGAACCATACTGGCCGACTTAACTTAACAACATAAATCATACCATATTAGGTGCTCTGATCAGATATTGTTTGGGTACCTTCATTTAACAGTGACTTGTGTAGTCCCGTTATTCTCCGGGGTCTCTGGGTGGAATTTAAAAGTTGTGTTAAAGGAGTGACACCTCTGTAATAGCATTAGATGTTTTACTCAAGAACACTATGATCAGTTATTTTTTCAAAAAGATGTTTCCTTATTTTATTTGCAAGCTTTTTCTTTCCGATAATAAATACTACTTTACCACGTAAACATTAAAGTGTTACTAGTTTCTATTCAAACCCACGATTGTCATATTAAATTATTCTTGCAAGTGGTTTTCGATGCACTTCCACTGTTTTACTCCAGTTTGAAGTTAACACAGAAAACTATAATTCGACTCTGTCTTGCCTTGAAGTTTTTGTTGTACAAATTGGAAACCGTTTTTATCCCAGTAATTCATTCTGTCTTGCAAAATTTCCGGTGGAATGTAAACAAATAATGTACCAGAGCTCTGCGACTCCATTTTGTAATTTTGAAATTCTAAAACGTATAAAAGAGTAGTTCCTACGATTCCTGAAAGAAGAGAGTTGGTGGAAAACAAAAAACCCAGATCTGGGGTAATTTTTAGTTTGTGCAAAATCCAAGCGGCCATTTTTTAGAGAGGCGTTTTCTCGACCAACAGGGCGACATGAAAGTGTATGTCCAAACCGTTTAATACTGAGGTTACGTCGATTTTTTGTCGTCTCGAAAGCCAAAAACACAAGTAGTCTAGGGACAAAACATGCTGAGGCTCCTACGTCAGGATAAACAGAGGCATCTCTGTTCGAACGACAGGAATGTATGGCATAAGTCATTAAATTTCAAAAGCCATACATATAGTTTTTATTCAAGGATTACCATTAATGACCATCTGCAACTGTGGATGAAAATTGTTGCTTTCGGCCGGTGCGGCTTTCAATAAAATATACGAAGCAATCCACAAATAAACAAAACAATAGAACAATAGGCATTGGGAGCAAAAAAAAATTCCTTGAATCCGCAAAACGAAATGATACGTGAGGAAGGAAAATGGCATTCATCGAAGTGCAAAAACCTGGTGATTTCCGCCTGATGTTAGCCTTCATCTGCCTGTTTAGAAGTCGGGGAGGAAGTACAAAAAGATGAAATGGAATGACAAACTCGTTTTTCAAACCCTGTGAGTGGGCCAGAAAGTACATGAAAACAAGCAAGTAATAGAATAACAAGCTTGTACAACACTTTAAAAATACGAGGAACGATAAAACAAAAAGCTGTCCTTAAATATCATTGTCAAAACTAATGCTGCTCATGTTAATTNCGAAGTGCAAAAACCTGGTGATTTCCGCCTGATGTTAGCCTTCATCTGCCTGTTTAGAAGTCGGGGAGGAAGTACAAAAAGATGAAATGGAATGACAAACTCGTTTTTCAAACCCTGTGAGTGGGCCAGAAAGTACATGAAAACAAGCAAGTAATAGAATAACAAGCTTGTACAACACTTTAAAAATACGAGGAACGATAAAACAAAAAGCTGTCCTTAAATATCATTGTCAAAACTAATGCTGCTCATGTTAATTTACATGAAAACCAGCCAGGTCTGTCCCATCGTTTTTCAAACGCGAAAAAGAAAAAGCAAGCACACTTGACGCGGACCCCCAAGAAGAATTTTCTTACACTTCCTCACATAAACTCCGGTTTGATGATGGTACAAATATTTCTAAACCTTCAGGCCTGAGGCGACAGAAAACCTCTCGAGTGGTAATATTCGTCCTGTTAAGTCAAACCAGAACAACTTGCGGATGGTTACTAAAACCAAAAATCAAACCAAAAAAACTTATCGGATGGTTACCACTGTCAAAATACACCCTTTCATTTAAAAGTGATTAATTTTAGAACGATTACTAAAACTATCTGTTTTTTATTTTAATTTGGAGTTTTTCTTGTTTTCCTGGATAAAATCTTATGAAAGCGGTAACCTTACAGGTAAGAAGACAAACACAGGGGTATTTTAAGTGTTCTTGATATCCCATGCAGGGGACCAATTGTTGTACAAAACAACACCCTCCCTAACGATTAAATTAGGAGTGCAACAAAAATTAGATTTCCTTTCGACACAAACAAATACTTCGGCAGCTTACAATAATAATTTCCCACTCGTTTTTTCTCAATGATAGCCAGATTAGACAGGCCAGTGCGCACTTTGAAATCTTCATAATAAAACACATAAATAAGACTGTGAGAAACAAAAGGGTTGAATGCCACCTAAAAAGCGGAGAAAAATCTTGGAAGCAAAACAGCACTTAAAAATAAAAATAGCAACACAAGAACTAAAACATTTCAGGCCTTGTTTGTGACAGATGTAAAGATTACATATCTGTTTGTGCATTTCACAAAAAACTGACAATGATATCAATCTTATACAGCTGCATTTATCGTTTTTCAGTCGACAGCTAATCTTATGAAAGTTCACTAAATGTACAAACTTCAAAACAGCTTCAACTTCAAAAACACTACTCTGTGAAAGGAATTAAAATCTTACCTTGTTTTCTGATCACCACAATGCCTTGTGTTTGTTTGCTATAACTGTTCTGAACCAAATGCACACAGCAGCATCATTTTGTGGTCATTTATGACTTGACTTTTTGTGTCTCTCATGTGACCTTTCCCTTTCAATCAGCAGGCCATCAAACCACACTGGCACAATGCAACCTCGTGCCTCAGTGGAAGTCATAAGACAGGAAGCAGAAAAGTTTAAGGGAAATGGCTTAACAGTTCTGCAAATGAAAGCCAATTTTATTCACATTCAAAAGGTTAATCAATTTAATGGCATGGTGATGAGAAATGGATTGCAGCAGGATTGATTGCAGAAAAGAAATTCAAAAGGCAAAGCTGTTGATCGAAGTGGAGACCCTGGTTTAGAAACATTGCCGGGGTTTTTGTTAATGTAAGTTCATAAAAAAATTTGTTTTTGCCAAAATATTTTAGGTCACTGGAAATCATTGTTCATTCAAGCCATTCAGAAAAAGTAACATTTGCTTCTTAAACTAAAAAATTATTTTAAAAAAATATAAAATTTTTTTCTCACAATTTTTGTTGTTGGATGGGGTTTTGGGTGTGGGTGTGGGTGGGGGTGGTGGATTCTCTACTATCAAATTGTGTGGTGATCTCAACGGTGATTTACGAAACGATAAAATAAAAAGATACGATTAAAGAGTGTTGACAGATTAATTTTAATTTACTTGTCACGTGATCCTTTGACAACACTCAACCCCCCTCCCTAGCTTACACCATGTCACACGAAAGCCTTCTCTTCAGGAGCCGTGGCTTGATGGCCAGTGCAGCTCCACAGTAACCAATCGGTTCCGGGTTCGATTCCCCGAGAAGGCGAGGACAGTTTGGAACTTTACAAAAGAAAAAAAGCCATTGGTTGGCGTCACGAATGGGACCCCGCCAAGAAATTCCCAACCGCCAAACTGAAGTCCCTCTGAAGGGCACTGTCTGAGCCCCAATTGCTGGGGGGAAATGAGAAGGAAGAGCAAACTGAAAAAAATGAAAGCCCTCTCTTTAAGACCTGAGTTTGAATTTATTGGCACTGGTTGGAGAGCAGCTCCCAGAAAGTAAACAAAAGGAGAAAATGATACCAACTCACTTCCCTGACAGTTTGATTAAAGGGATTATGCTATCGGGTTGTCAGCAACAATTAATCGGTGTTGCGGTGCTTTGTCTGCCAGGAAAGTGTCTGCAGTTTTGTGTTCATGTTTGCGGGGTTTGAGGAGTTAGTGCAGTATTGAAAGGATTATTAAAAAATCAGATGGAAGGATTAGCCAGGAAATAGACGTCCCCACTAAGGTGTGAAATGTGTTCGAGAGAGCCTCTATGTAAAATAAGCTTAAAAAAAAAAGTGTACCATCTCACTTACCCCTAATTTATCTTATGAAACCTGCATTAATTTCAAGGTGGGGGGTTGGACAATCATGCTGGCAAATAAAACAAATCAACATTGCAATGTGCAAACCACAACAGCATGGGGGTTATACACTCTCTAGTATTCTATTTTTTTTCTATTTCCCCCAAAAGTTTGCCATTCTGAACAAATTTTGTTTCATAAAATTTTTGATATCTTGAGACGTTTCCAATGAAACTCAAGTTTTAAGGTTTTGATATTTTTAGGCCCTACTGTCAAGTGTTCTCGCTCACTTAGCTCGCTCCAACAAAAACTGTAATGATGAAAGAATAATTAATTATAATTAGCAAACCTTAAAAAGAATTAAATTTGGGTATGAGTTTATAAGTATGGGTGCAATTAGATGTTACAGACATTCTTTAACATTCAAATATGAAAGTAACTTCTGAAAGACTTGAAAATTGGAAAGAAGCATGTTTTTATTGCTAATACAGCAAATCAGCTTGTATAATTTGACATCTCATACAATATACAATCTGACCTTTCAAGAAGTGCAATTTTCTCTCTGAAGGGGCCGTTAATTTGGAAGTAGGTACTTTATCAGTGACAATCTAAAATTAGGGATTCTGTGACAATTCAGACAAGGTCGAATTAACATAAAGGATCTTTCATTCTAAGTATTACATATTGTGGGCGAGCTAAAAAACTGATTTTCTTACTCTTTTATTTAAGAGAGAAGGGAAAACTTGATGAGATTACGTTAGAAAATGGATGTAAGCAAATAAAATAATTTTAATGTTGCAATGAACGAACAAAAAAGCCTCAGAAATCGTGATTTGTTATTAGCACTATTAAAAGATTGTTTATTACATTAAAAGAGATTCGACCTACAAATTTGTCGGGTCGCGAGAACACTGATAATACTATTCTTTTTAATGTAGTAAGGCTGACTTCAGCGCTTTTCTCCTTCATCTACATGCTCTTTTTCAATCTTAGAAATAACCTCTTTATTTCCCATTTCCCCCCCCCTCTTTTCCGCCCAACTGTCTATTTTGCACTGGGACGTTACATCTATAACCCTTTTGGTATTGTTGTATGAATTACGTTGGATACATATTCTTAGGAATTTCCATTAATTGTAAAGTATTTATCGGCGTTAGTGTATAGAGAAATGTTGTACCAATTCTATTTAGATTTGTATTCAGAGAACCTATTTAACTATACTCAGATGACAGAGGTGATAAGTCAAATTGAGGTCAGAAGAAGAGCACTGAGCGCAAGAGGCTTTTAAAAATATCTGTGGCAAAGTAATTTTATGATATATAGCCTTTAGTTATTCCAACATATGTAAATACCAACGTTTGGAAGCTCTTAGGTGAGAGTTTATTTACTGACGCTAGCTCGAGCTTTGTTACAGTAGTATCTTATAAACGTTGTCAAATTGACATGAACATGTTAGTACAGCCAAGATAATATCGTTTTAATAGATTGAATTTTGGAATAACGTCGGATCTGAGGAGTTCCGTATAAACTTAGAACATATTTTACCCCAAATTTTGGAGTATGAAAATACTGCAGACAAAACATTTTTGTGAGGCTAACAGGAAGATAATAGACTAACATTTCACCACCAGTTTCGGCACATTCAGAAATTTTACTAAACAACATAATATATGAACTTGGGTCTTAAAAAGAGAGGGTTTTTTTAAACATATATTTTTATCTCTGTGATTCATGCTTCTGTACATATCGGAGCTCGCACCTTACCCGTGGGTATTTTTAATACTATACTGTGGTTTCCATGCAAAAATGTGTTTAGAGTGTGATGACAAGGTACTCAAGACCTGTTTTCACAGAATGGAGGAAAGATACGGCAAGTAGAAAAAGAATACTCGACCTTTGTACATGTTTGTGAACAATTCTCTGTGCACCTGTTTTACTCAGAATTTGATATCTTAATCGTCATAAATTCCCTTTTTTACTTCTTCACAGGCCAAACATGTCAGTTTCAAACAAATTTTACTTTGCTAGGGTGCAATTTCATATTTCGTCACATAAAAGAGACCACGGATGCCATAGATTATTGCTCACACCATACTATGACAGGTGCAACTTTAGTCACATCCAATATTATTTTGAATTGTTTGAATTTTCAATTATTTGAATTTTCATGGACACTATGCCATCCCAGTGGTGGGCTGCTTTGAATGAAATCAAAACAGACACAGTGCAGAGCACTGCCTTCCAATTCTTGGCTGAAATAATCTCTTTGAGCAAATGGCTTGCATTACCACAGACTGCAAACCTTAATCTAATTAAAGATCCATGGAGCACCACTCTTATTGCACTCTGAAAATGTACTTTCAATGACTAAAACTCATTATTTCTATAACAAAATGACATGTTGGTTCCAAATTCTTTACCAGATAACAAGCTCCAGCTAGCCAATGGAAACATTTATGCATTTCCAGACTGAAATACATTTGAATAGAGATAATATACCTTCCAGGTATGAACTCTCAACTAAATAATGTTTGCAGACGTTGTCTATTATTACCTTGCCAACTTCAGTTCAGACTTATTGCTATAAATTGAATCATCAGCACGTCCACCTGACCTATGATACAGCCGCACTATATCTATCCAAGATGATTACAAAATGCTAGCACTTTCTTGCAGCTGTTAATTACTTAATTAATAAAAATCTTTTGGACTCAGGGTTTTAGGCAAAGTAATAAATGATAGTGGAAGTAAGTTTCATAGCGGTTCATTTTTTTTCTAATTTTTAATTTGATTAGTTTTAAAATCCAAGAAAATCATTCAGGAATGAATAAACAGACTTCAACCAAAGCAATTTCATCTGTAGATAACTTACACAAAAAAGAAAATAATTTTGAGAATTTGCGATACAAGATAAACCTTGTTAAAAGAACCCTATATTTTTATCATTAAATATAGGGTTATCATATAATATAGGGTTATCATCGTGAAATCAATACTGGTAATTCCATCAAAATTAACGGTATTGATTTCACGATGTCACAGTTATCAGTCCAACTGAAGCATTATGTCATGAGAAATACATTCCAGGGTAGGGAAGAAGAACTCGGTTTTACAATAAAGCAACGACAGAGTCGCCGCAGCCACCCAACAATAGTAACGGACCTTGATTTCGCAGACGACATCGCCCTAATAACCGAAGAAATTAACCAAGCGCAAGACGTTTTAACAATCCTTGAACGCGAAGCAGGAAGAGTTGGCCTACACTGCAATGCAAAGAAAACTGAAATACAAGCTTTTAACCACAACACACCAATAANGTTGATATTTTCCCTATGTAGACGGCAACTGAATACCTACTTCTTGGTAATGTTGCTAAGAAAGAACCGATTTAACTTCACAGAGTTAGTTTTTTACTGTAATTTTAAAAGAGACAAATATACTGCATTCGATACCTTGGATCAGAATGAGACTTAACTTTACAGCTACGACCATGAGAAATGTATCAATTCCTACCGAAACCCTTTTTGTGAATTCAGCTGCAGCATTAGTAGTCAAATTGCTATGGACTGAATTCAAAAAAAAAAAGTTCGATATCAGTGCCTAGGTCATGCTCAATTGACGGGTACGTCATATATTAATGAATATTAACAGTAATTTTTTATTAAGACATGACGTAAACGTCAATTGTCTTTTCTAGTGACCAAGTGTAATCCTGTAACAAGTCACGCTTTCCAGAATGCACAGGAATAACCGTAGGAGTCCAAGGCCTTTAATTGTCATTGTCATCAAAGCATTGTTTAGGAAAAATCAAAGAGAATTTCAAAACACATTTTCATTTTGGTTAGAAAATCCTTGGTGGTTCTAAACGTTTTGACCAGCAAAATAACCACCATGACGGCTAGTTTTGATACTAGTTACCTCTATCCCAATATAAATTTTTGGTAATAGATAGGAGGACGAGTCTGGGTTTTATCGGCCTCATGGAACAGCAAGTTACTACATTAAACAAAATAAAATCAGTAACAAAGGTGCTGCATTGCTAGTTTGACAGAAGGTGACATTTTTTGCTTAATGCAACTTTTCCACTAAGAAGTACACTGTCAGATGGGTGAAGAAGGCTCACTGTTTATATACGAGACCACAAAGTATTAAAAATGTTAGCTATTATAGTTATGCACCCTTTTGATTATCCAAGACCAAAATTCTCGTCTATTTATCTTGTCCTTTCTGTTCACTGGTTGAGCATTTCTAATCAGGGTGTAATTTGTTGTGCCATAAGATTGTGCAGAAGACAAATGTTTATTTTTTTCGTGTAGCACTTTTTAAAATGTATAAATGGTGCTAAGTTTAGTGTTAATTACATGATAAAAGTCACTTCAGTACTGCTTCTCGAAGGTACCTTTTAAGGGTCCAATCAACTCACAATTAAGAATGAACTAGTTTTTTAAAATTAAATTGTTAACTAATTCTTGTTTTATTACATTTTTAGTTCTTGTTTTATTATTATATTATAGTATCTGCTTTAACAGATTTTTCATCAAAATTGCTGTTGAGTTCATTATAAACACTTAAAAAATTCGCCTTTCAAAAATTTATGATTCCCCAAAATTCAAGCATTTAAAAAAAAAACAGTGGACTAATAAGTACAGATTTTATATCTGAAGCCTTTCTTCCCGTTTAACCCTTTGTGAGAGTACATTTCCTGGAGAAGAGAAAATTCCAGAGAAAATTAAAAATTAGAGACTCTAATAAGAGCCATTGTTTAGATGTCAAATATCTTTTTGGACAGCCTGACGAGAATTTTATTTAAGGGTTAATAACTAACATTTTGCTTAACTTGACCTCAAACCTCGATTAAAGTAAACTACAGTACTCTATTTGATCAAATATTTTACTGAATCATACTAGCCAAAGATTTTTTATGATTTCATATGGTATTTCAAAGGTTGTTATTTTTTAAAGACGTATGAGTTCTCTATTGGTTCTCTGTAGGCTGGTAAATCTAACCTTATAATTGATTTAGAGAGTTTTGTTAGAAATGAATACATTTTACAAACTGTTCTTTTTATAAAAATGATGGTACTTTTTGTGACTATTTGAAAGTGAAACCTTGGTACTGACTCCGGTGGTTGATAGAAAAAACAGGTGTACATACAGGAGGATGATAGAAACTAAAACGTGTCAAACCAAATTCATTTATTTGGTTTGGAAATCTGGAAGGCAAAAAAACTAGAAACGGTAAATACCTCCCGTTGCAGAACCTTGGAGCAAAGTAGCAAAAAAGCGAAAAAAAAAGAAAATTTCAACAGGAAAGATAGGAAATAAGAATAAATAAGAGACTTCGAGTGGACTACAATCATTGAAATATTTAGAGATCATGCAGAGAAAAAGTGACAGATTAACGTTTGTTCTCCAAATATTTTGCTTTTGTTTTGAAAGGATAATTGTTACCTATAAAATTCCACACCCTCCATTATGAAAACTTTGAAATGTTTCCTTTAAAAGTANAGCCTGACGAGAATTTTATTTAAGGGTTAATAACTAACATTTTGCTTAACTTGACCTCAAATCTCGATTAAAGTAAACTACAGTACTCTATTTGATCAAATATTTTACTGAATCACACTAGCCAAAGATTTTTTATGATTTCATATGGTATTTCAAAGGTTGTTATTTTTTAAAGACGTATGAGTTCTCTATTGGTTCTCTGTAGGCTGGTAAATCTAACCTTATAATTGATTTAGAGAGTTTTGTTAGAAATGAATACATTTTACAAACTGTTCTTTTTATAAAAATGATGGTACTTTTTGTGACTATTTGAAAGTGAAACCTTGGTACTGACTCCGGTGGTTGATAGAAAAAACAGGTGTACATACAGGAGGATGATAGAAACTAAAACGTGTCAAACCAAATTCATTTATTTGGTTTGGAAATCTGGAAGGCAAAAAAACTAGAAACGGTAAATACCTCCCGTTGCAGAACCTTGGAGCAAAGTAGCAAAAAAGCGAAAAAAAAAGAAAATTTCAACAGGAAAGATAGGAAATAAGAATAAATAAGAGACTTCGAGTGGACTACAATCATTGAAATATTTAGAGATCATGCAGAGAAAAAGTGACAGATTAACGTTTGTTCTCCAAATATTTTGCTTTTGTTTTGAAAGGATAATTGTTACCTATAAAATTCCACACCCTCCATTATGAAAACTTTGAAATGTTTCCTTTAAAAGTATGAAAATAACCAGGATGTTATTAGTTTTAGCTACTGGTTGTTCCATATGCTATTTTTTCATTTTAATATTGACGTTAATTTAACTATTGCCTGTTGCAAAATATCTAGTAACTACGTCAGTGACATTTACAAGGTTGATTTAACGTACTCTTCTGAAGCATCTGTTTTGTGATTCTTTTTACTGTTTTTGAAGATGACTACTGTTTATTAAGTTATAAATAATTAAAATTCTTGACCTAATTGTTCTAAATTCTATATTTTTAACACATTTCCCTTCAACATCTTCCATTGTCTTTTTAGCAATTTTTTCCCTGAGTTGTCTTGAAAGTGGTTTTGTTGCAGCTCTTATCTTTGTAGATGAACATTTTATTCAAAGTAAAATAAAAAATGGATGAAAAGCACAATGCCTAGAAACAACAAATGGTGGAAAACTAGAAAATAATGATTAAAAAGACAAACAAATTTATAAAAAAAAGGTTTATGGTAAAGTGTACAACAAATAGGATATGGAAAGTTATAAATAGTTCAGATTATTATATTTATTTAAAGGAAGTGGCAACACCATCAGCAGAAAATAAGAAATGATGGTAACAATATGCTGGAAAAAGATACGAGATATAATGTAAAAAGAGTAATCAGGAAGTATCTTTTATATAGACTTTTAGTACTAAGAGTCATTAACTTATTTATATTCTTTGACATTGCCTTCTCCCTCTTCAAGGCTAAGATACTAACCTACTTAACGCCAATTCAGAAATTTGCTTAAGCCTTTGGATTTATTTTTTAAGATCAAATATTAGTCTCATGGCCCATTGCTCATGGCACGAGGTATAGAAACAGGTTTAAATATTTCAAGTTATAATATTAATAATAACAATAATTACCATCAAATGTACTACTTTGACTCTACGTACGTTGCAGTCATCAACAGGTCGTCCTCTTCTCCAACTTGTAAAACATCATGGAGTCAGAGAGTATCTCTAGCCCATCAAGCAGCTAGCAGCGAAATTAAAGCAGCAGTTGAAGTTATGAAAACTATTATAATCAGTGAATATGCTAACAGTAAAATGGCTACCCCAGCCGACTCAACAAGAAAACAAAATACCATGAGAAGTTTCAGCTGTGTTAGAACTAGGAGGAAAATGAGAAGCAAAGAAATTACTCAAAAAACGAGAGGCAAATATAGACAAAGAGATTTAAAACAAATAGGTCAAAACCAAACTGATAGCCGAGGCAGATGGCCTTGATCATCGGCGTTCAAGAACAGACTTAGCCACTAAATTCAATCATCTTTGTATTGTCAAGCAGGAGCAGATTTAAGATGCAAGATCTGTGGAAAATAAGAGAATTTGTGGGCTATGTACATGATCATTGGACTCTCAAATTTGGCAAATAATGAGTTCATCTATCGACCAAATAGACATTATACCTTTCTGCAATAGGAGATCTACAAGAATTACAAGATGACTGACAAAAGTCAGGAATATCAACCAAACACTATCACAAAGAAGGAAAAAGTTACCTTCCTAGCGAATACGCCCATCAGGACCGACCTAGAGATCAAACCGACATACAGGACATTATCATCAGGATTATGACAACAGCTTGACGCATAATTAACGACATGCCCATTATATTTGTTCACAAATCCTCTACAGAATAAAACAGACTGCAAGTATGTAGAGCTTGTGATCAAGAAGAAGCAGGGTACAAACAACAGGAAGAATACAGAAGGCCATTGGAACTTTAGTCCTTATACGAAAGGGAGTGTAGAAATTTACCAACAAAATCCATGAGAATACAAGGATCTTCCCAAATCTAATTTTTATTATTTTTAACCTAAAAGGCTATAAACCTATGTAGAATGGAATACCTCCATTAAAACGACAGGCCATTTTTGCTTCAGAAGTTACTCGTCCAAACAGTTTTTGCATCTCTCAATGCACGTCCACTAGACGTGTGAAAAGTCAGACATGTCACTCTGATAAAACTCCAAGCCTGCATAGACGATCCATTTCTTCGCATCATAAAAAGCTGGAGTCGTAGCCTAAACCCCTCTTCCTATGAAAAATCTTCTGCGTGTTGCGATGCATTGACACATCTCTGCTTCTGAAGCATTTCCATGACAGAGGTTGTTTTCTTACGTAGTCATATCGTTAGTATCTGCAACAGAGAGACAAAATCATTTGTTAATAAATACGACACTTACGTCTTTATAAAAAAATTATAAGAAATACTCTCGGACGCCTCGGACCAGAATATAAATAGACAGGAACTCTTATCAACACTATCGAGATACAGAAAATAATACTTCTCAAAAATATAGTTTGCTATGGAGCGCGCTAGCTATCATTGAGAGAGGAAAATCTTCCGTATACTGCCTAGACAAGCTTTGTTTTGACTTACCGGTAGTTGCCGAGGGTGTATCAAATACCTCACAAGTAAAAACTAATGTTCCAATATTGAGGACTGAAATCTCCATTGACGTCATATTTTGAAACTGTCCGGGGAGAATTACCCTAACACTACGTCATCGATAGCAACCTTGCTTACTTCACGTATGAGTCAATGACCACTTAGCTCAATGTATTTGAATTACACAATTTGAAATTGCAATTGTAATTGCACAATATCTACAAAATAAATCAAGGGAATTTTGAGCAAAAAAATGAGAGCTATAAAGGCAAACTTCAAGTAAAAACAAACCAGCAGTTGCCTGGACCTGATATACTAGGAGTTGGTAAGTAGAAAGCCTTATAGAGAACCGATAACTTGTGCCAAGTTATTTATTCAGTAATTTGTCTTAGCTATCATCATTGGCATTCTTATGTTGTACGTTTCATCCATCTTGAAATTAGGATATTGTGTGATATTTAACGCCTATGTTAAGTACAATAGAAGTGTGGTTCTCATCAGCCTACTCATTGTATTAAGAGACATCTAAGTAAGTCCTTTTAAGTATCTATGAACATTTCTAATAAATCCTTGTCTGTACACAAAACAAATTTCGTGTCCTGCTTGATGTGCAGTTCTTTATTAAATTGTATAAAAAGTGGATAATGATGTGTTAGGTTTCGCAACACTGATAATGATGATGACTAAAACAATAATATCAATAACATCGCAAAAATAAATATTGATCAGCTTCTACTAGTGCTAAGACATCCTTCTATGTATTAACGGTTATCACGGTAAGAGTAAAAAGTGCTTGGCACTGTAGTCATGAGTTTTCAACATTAAGAACAACTCGCCCTTTTTGGCTATTTCCTTTATCACTCTCGCCTGGACTAGTATACATGTGCCAGTCTTCATTTTCCTGAATTATTGCAGGGTGCTGAATGTGTATTTTTCCAGCCATCACTGGATAGTGTGTAAAGGCTCAAAAAGTACAATAATAAAAATATTATTAATAGCAAAAAAGTGATGGTGGTAATCATGATATTGATCATAATATATTCTTTAGGCTTAATAAAACTAGCTTTTAGGAGACTGAATGTTACTTTTGTTTTCAAAAGCAGTAACATAAATGTTTTTAAGACAAAAGAGTGTCCAGACTAGAAATATGTGATGACGTTAAATATCTTTTGTCGTACACAACTACAATGGATTATTTGGGTAGTCATGACAGTAAAATGGAGGCTGGTGAGGAATATGAGCCAATTCAAAAAGCGTTGTCATCAAGTACAGTAGCCCAAAACAGCGAAATAAAAGGAATAACGAAAACAATACAAATTATTGTTGTAGGACAAGCTTGAGCAAAATTTTAAACTCATTGAAATACAATTAAGCAGAGCTGTTTCAGCTACTGAAGCTGAACGCTGTTTTTTAAAGCTTAGTTACATCAAATGGTATTGAAGGAAAAAGAGTCTGGCATAAGCATTTAAATACTCTTTCTACATTGTCAATACATAACAAGTTCATTTAATCTATTAATAACTTCTATGAAAAAGTCACAGAGAAGTTTGCAGTTCAGACAAATCAGTTTGATTTGTCTGAACTGCACAAATAATATTTTACACAAACATTGTACAAAAAAGCCACACATGACCAAACCATTAGGATCTCCGCTTTTTTATACCTACAGATATCGCTTTCACTTTTGCTTCCTCTCTTATGTCCTCATTCCTAACATTATCTTTCCATCTTATACCGTAAAATATATTGCAATATTCTTATCTCTATCCCTTCAATCTTATTTATTTATCCCTACATCACTGACCAGGGTTCGTTTCTATATAGGAGTGTGGTTCTTATTTTTATACAGGAGATCCTTAAGTTTAGTTGAAATCTTTTATTACCTAATACTCCCAATCAGGTTGTACTAAATGATAAGTTACTAGTCATTTGTCACCTTGTACTCATCTTCTCTTGGCTACTTCAGCTTTGCAAACTCCTTCTTTATCCATCACGGTTTTCAAGTATTTGAAGTTTGATACTGGTGGCACTACAATGTGATCTTCTTGCTTATATTTCTTTATCCTTATATTTCTACAATTTCATCTTGGTGGTATGTACTTCCTCTTTGTTCAAGTGAGCTTGAGTCTAGCCTCTTTCAGATGTTCTCTGGACATCTCTATTTGCTGTTCAACCCTCTCACCCTCTGTATCACACAGAACAAGGTCATCTGCAAAAACTTTATATTCTTGTAATTAGACCAGTTTGAGGGGTCTCCTTTCTGCTTATAGAGCAATGTGATTTTACTTTTCCTCCAAACCACTGATATATCTTCCTTCTTAATGTCTTCCAAAATATGTTATCTATTTCACTCCTGTGTTGCCTAACATTTTAATTACCTCAATTGAAAACTCGTTTGTTTCAGTAGCTTTTCCTATCTTCATCCTATCCAGTTGTGCTTTCACTTCATTCTCTCTGACCAGTAACACCCACCCCTCTACTTTCTCAATCCTCTTCAGTAGTGATTTACTGAGCTGTGGATACCTCTCCAGAAGGTTAAGAGGTTTTCGTCTTTCTGTTGGAAGAAAGTTTTGGTTATTGTAAAGTCATTTATTTGGACAACATCCAGAATACTCTTTTCCTACTCGTTTTGCTGGTCCGATGTTTCTTCTCTGATCTGTCCTTTCCTACACGACCATTCAGATCTCCTGCTAATGTTAACTGCTTACAACTGGGTACCCGACCAACTACAGTTTCTAACTTGTTCCAGAATTCAATCTTCTACTCCCGACCGTATCCATGCTGTGGGGCATAAGCTGAAGTAATGTTGTAATTTTTCCCGATGTTACAAATTTCATGTTACATGAAATTTTTCCCGATGTTACAATTCACAGTGAAGCGTGGAACATGTCCGAGCAACCAACTACAAATGCAAATATATTTTGAATATCAGTTGTTGAAAAGGAAAAGCGTACCGTCCCACTTACTTCAAATGGGCAAATAATTTGGTTTTCAGTCATTGGAAAATACTTGATGACATGTTCAGGTTTCTTTGATAAAGATTTCAGTAAAAAGCCAAACTTTTCAGTGTTTTTCTCAGGTCAAAGTTGACATGTTTGTCCTTGTTGTTTTGTAAATCCAGTGTATTGTCGCAAATCCCAAATCATGATGGACGTTTTCACCTCTGTCATCGTAGCATCCCATCGATAGTGATTCACTTCTTAACATGTCGTTTAAAGTGTTGATAAGAAATTACCCAGCCGAGTTGGATCTTCTCGTCTCTATTAACTTGTCTACTCTATACAAATTGGTACATTCGTTCGATGAAAAATTCCCCAAAAGTAGTGGATTTTTTAACCCCTTATATGCCATCTTCTCTATACAGATGCACTCAACAGAAAATTCCCAAATCATGATAGATTTTTAACTCATAATGTGTCACCTCTGATGAAGCTCGGTCTTAAAAATGTTAGAAAAATAATGCAAGTAGGTTTTCAGACAGAAAGTGCCTACTCCATTTTTTGGTCTCTTCAATATTCCTGGCTGTACCTTTAGATTTTCCTCCTGTCGTCCCTCTCTCTTGTAACCAGAGAATGTCGGTTCTCCTGGGTATCATGACTACAGCAATCTCCCTGCGCTTTTCTTTTAGTGTTCCAATATGTTACGCCACTTTTTACAGTACATTTTCAGTTCCACCAATAACAATTTCCACCAAGCACTATTGATTTGGTACTTGACCAAATCTTTACTAATAAATAATAAAACAAACTGGCTTGTAGTTACTTATTCTGTTGAACCCGACTTCAAAAAATATGAATAACAGAAATGTCGTCAAGGGTATTAATGGTTGGGATATTCCTGTATGGAGATACTCAGCTGCTTTCCTGTAATGGAAAAAGGCGAAACTTCAAGAGATATATTGAAGTACAAGGAAGCTCTAAACTATGCACAAGGAACTCCACCCACGAAATTATGTTGATAGATTATATATAGCCAGGAAAGAAGGTGAAAGAAGACTAATGAGCGTTGAAGATACTGTTAATCGTTCAATAATTGGCCTAAAAACACATGCTGAAGACAGCAATGAGAAACTGTTAGTTACAGCTACAGGTGAGGGTGAGAACAAGGATGCTGAAACAGAAAGTAAGTTGAAGAGAAGGAACAGACAAGAAAGGAAAACCAAGTGGAAAGAGAAAGTGTTGCATAGCCAGTTCATCAGACAAACTGAGGATGTAGCAGATAAAAATCAATGGTTGCTGCTGAAAGAATGAGGCCTAAAAAGGAATAATAATAATAATAATAATAATAGTAATAATAATAATAAAATTCAATCCAACTGTTGAAGTTGTTGAAGAATTCAACTACATGGGTGTACTTTTCACAAATAAAGTAGACGATAGCAAGGAAGTAAGGCGGCGCATTGCAATGGCAAAGACTGCAATGGTTTCACTGACCAATATCTGGAAAGACAGATTCATCACACAACGTACCAAAAAACGACTGTTACAAGCATTGGTATTCCCAATAGCAACATACGGGGCAGAGTGTTGGGACTTGAAGAAAGTTGACAAGAAGAAAGTCGCTTCTTTTGAACTGTGGTGCTACCGTAGACTTCTTCGTGTAAGTTGGATGGTCAGACGTACGAACGATTGGGNAATGTCGTCAAGGGTATTAATGGTTGGGATATTCCTGTATGGAGATACTCAGCTGCTTTCCTGTAATGGAAAAAGGCGAAACTTCAAGAGATATATTGAAGTACAAGGAAGCTCTAAACTATGCACAAGGAACTCCACCCACGAAATTATGTTGATAGATTATATATAGCCAGGAAAGAAGGTGAAAGAAGACTAATGAGCGTTGAAGATACTGTTAATCGTTCAATAATTGGCCTAAAAACACATGCTGAAGACAGCAATGAGAAACTGTTAGTTACAGCTACAGGTGAGGGTGAGAACAAGGATGCTGAAACAGAAAGTAAGTTGAAGAGAAGGAACAGACAAGAAAGGAAAACCAAGTGGAAAGAGAAAGTGTTGCATAGCCAGTTTATCAGACAAACTGAGGATGTAGCAGATAAAAATCAATGCTGAAAGAACGAGGCCTAAAAAGGAATAATAATAATAATAATAATAATAATAATAATAATAATAATAATAATAGTAATAATTATAATAAAATTCAATCCAACTGTTGAAGTTGTTGAAGAATTCAACTACATGGGTGTACTTTTCACAAATAAAGTAGACGATAGCAAGGAAGTAAGGCGGCGCATTGCAATGGCAAAGACTGCAATGGTTTCACTGACCAATATCTGGAAAGACAGATCCATCACACAACGTACCAAAAAACGACTGTTACAAGCATTGGTATTCCCAATAGCAACATACGGGGCAGAGTGTTGGGTCTTAAAGAAAGTTGACAAGAAGAAAGTCGCTTCTTTTGAACTGTGGTGCTACCGTAGACTTCTTCGTGTAAGTTGGATGGTCAGACGTACGAACGATTGGGCTCTGGGAAAAATCGGACCATGCCGGAGACTGATCAACATTATCAACGACTGTAAACTGTGATTTTTGGGACACGTGGCCAGAACACAGCCTGCCGAAAGATCTGCTCTTTGGTACAATCCCTGAGAAAAGAGGACGTGGGAAACCGAAGACAAGAATGTCAGATAATGTGAAGGAATCGCAAACATAAGCATGGTGGAGTTGCTTCGATTGGCGCAGACCCGGGATCTATGGCGTCGTATCGTGAAGAGTACCACGGCTGATCAGCAATGACCATCCCGTCAAACAGAGAGAGAATAATAATCATCATCATCATTTGCGTCCAAGCTTTGAAATTCCGGCTTGGTGCCCGGGGCGGTATATTTGACTATCTCCTATTTAGTGATGAATCAAAGAACAAATAATATGTCGGATCAGGGGGGACCCGAACAGCCTACCGGAACTGTGACGGTGCCCGAGTCCCCCGGTACAGGAGTTATGAGCAACACTTCTGCTACTGGGGTATCAAAGTTGCCTAAAAGGAAAAGATGGTCGGAGGAAGTAAATATTGTTGTTATGGAATGCTATTATAGATCCAATACCACTGATGAAAACGGTGTACCCATTAAACGTTACCGGCAAAGGTTATATAGTGAATGGTTAGAGCGTGGCCCGTTTCAAGACATTACTGAACAGAGGATTTGTGACCAAGCCAGAGCGATTAGAAAAAAACAGCTGGCTTACTGAGTTGGAATTGGAAATGATCAAGAGAAGAGTTAAAGGTTTTTCGAATCAAGAAAGTATTGCAGATAGTGATGAGGGTAATACTGAATTACTTGAAGTTGATACAGGTACTGTAAATGAGAGATCAAATAGGGTAAGTTTAAATGTTTCGTTTGAGGGAATCTCAGATGAAGGAAGGATGATTGTTGATCAACTGTTTGAAAGTTATAACTCTGGAGAAAATACTGGTAGGATAGTGTTCAAAAAAGTCGATTTTAAAAGAATAAATAATGAGGTTTGTCGAGTGAATAATGTCTTTATGTTCTTTAATACCCACAATATTGCTGAAACCAATAATTTGATTGTTGCGTGTTCGGTATGGGTATCAAAACAGCTAGGTCTCAAAAAGATCAGGAAAGATGGACGATCCAAACAGGAACCGTGGTGGAAACGGCGAATCCAAAGCGATATTAAGGATCTTAACAAGTGCATTAATTTACTTACAAGGTATAAGAACGGTGAGGTGAAAACATCGAAGAAAATTGAAAACATCTATACTAGGTTTAGGATCAAAGTAAAAGGACTTGGAACAGCGATTGAAGAACTCAAACAGCGAGTATTAGCAAAAGTGGCCAAATTGAAGAGGTATAATGAGAGAATAGAACAGTTTCGACAAAACAGGTTGTTTAATTCCGATCAGAAAAAGTTGTTTGCAGAACTTAATGGTTGTAATTTTGGAAGTAGTGAAATACCAGATGCAGCAGAAAGTCAAGCCTTTTGGAGTGACATATGGAGTAAAGAAAAANTATCAAAGTTGCCTAAAAGGAAAAGATGGTCGGAGGAAGTAAATATTGTTGTTATGGAATGCTATTATAGATCCAATACCACTGATGAAAACGGTGTACCCATTAAACGTTACCGGCAAAGGTTATATAGTGAATGGTTAGAGCGTGGCCCGTTTCAAGACATTACTGAACAGAGGATTTGTGACCAAGCCAGAGCGATTAGAAAAAAACAGCTGGCTTACTGAGTTGGAATTGGAAATGATCAAGAGAAGAGTTAAAGGTTTTTCGAATCAAGAAAGTATTGCAGATAGTGATGAGGGTAATACTGAATTACTTGAAGTTGATACAGGTACTGTAAATGAGAGATCAAATAGGGTAAGTTTAAATGTTTCGTTTGAGGGAATCTCAGATGAAGGAAGGATGATTGTTGATCAACTGTTTGAAAGTTATAACTCTGGAGAAAATACTGGTAGGATAGTGTTCAAAAAAGTCGATTTTAAAAGAATAAATAATGAGGTTTGTCGAGTGAATAATGTCTTGATGTTCTTTAATACCCACAATATTGCTGAAACCAATAATTTGATTGTTGCGTGTTCAGTACGGGTATCAAACAGCTAGGTCTCAAAAAGATCAAGAAAGATGGGAGTTCCAAAGGGGAACCGTGGTGGAAATGGCGAATCGAAAGCGCTATTAAGGATCTTAACAAGTGCATTAATTTACTTACAAGGTATAAGAACGGTGAGGTGAAGACATCGAAGAAAATTGAAAACATATATACTAGGTTTAGGATTAAAGCAAAAGGACTTAAAACAGTAATTGAAGAACTCAGAAATGATTTCAAAGCAAGCTAGAAAAATTCCTTATTGGAAGGCACCTGGGAAAGATGGTGTACAAGGTTTTTGGATTAAAAGATTATCTAGCCTTCACGAGAGAACATCTGAACAATTAAATGAGATTTTGAATGGAAATGAAGAACTACCTGAATGGCTGACGTTTGGTAGATCAGTGTTGTGCCAAAAAGATGCAGTAAAGGTAATGCAGTGGATAACTATCGCCCCATTTCTTGTCTTCCTCTGATGTGGAAATTGCTAACAGGTAACATATCGGACTGTCTCTACAAATTTCTTGATGAAGAAGATATGATACCTGATGAGCAGAAAGGATGTAAGAGAAATTGTAGAGGAACGAAAGATCAATTGCTTATCGACAAGGCAGTCCTTAGAGATTGCAAACGAAGAAGTACGAACCTTGCTATGGCATGGATTGACTACCGCAAAGCATATGACATGATACCACAGAGCTGGATTGGAGATTGTTTAGAATTATTTGGAGTGGCTGAGAACAACAAAACGTTTTTGTTAGGTAGTATGAGTAAGTGGAAGTTGGATTTAACATCAAGTGGTACATCTCTTAGAGCTGTTGAAATTAAGAGGGGGATATTTCAGGGGGACAGTTTGTCGCCACTTTTGTTTGTACTTGCCCTAATCCCTTTAACCTTAATACCAAGGAAAGTGAAAATTCGTTATGAGTTTGGTGATAAATTAACACGTTTGAACCAACCATTTGTTATTCATGGAAAATCTAAAACTCTTTGGAAAGTCGCTTAAGCAAATTGATTCACTCGTGAATACGGTTTATATGTTCAGCGAAGATATTGGGATGGAATGCGGAACAAAGAAGTGCAAATTGTTAGTTTTGGATAGAGGAAAAGTAGATAAGAGTAAGAGTAAAGGTCTGGTTCTCCTAGATAGAAAGGTTTTGAAAACAGTTGATGAGGAAGGGTATCGATACCTGGGGATAATTAAGTATGATAAAATCAAAGAGAAAGAGATGAAGGATCAATTTGTAAGAGAGTACCGTAGACGCACCAGACTAATTTTGAAATCCAAACTGAACGGAAAGAACAAAATACACACTATAAATAGTTGTGCAGTGGCAGTACTGAGGAATGGAGCAGAGATAGTAGAATGGAAATGTGATGAGCTGAGGGAACTGGACAGGAATACCCGAAAGCTCTAAACAATGTCCAAAGCTTTTCACCCTAAAAGTGATGTAGACAGATTATACCTAGATAGGAATGCCGGTGGAAGAGGACTTATGAATTGCGAAGATACAGTTAGAAGTAAAGAGAATAATCTTGGATGGTATCTAAAAAATTCCAATGATTCAGTACTGCAAGCAGTGAAACATCTTGGTATAATTGAATACCAATCAACGGTTAAAAAGGAAGATCTTAAAAAGAGAAATAAGGAGAAAAGAAAACAAAAATAGCTGGGAAAGCAGATGTATGGGCAAATTATCAGGAATAAAAGTAGAAATACTGACGAGGAGAAATCGTGGATAACACAATCAGATTTGATGGTGACCACTGAGGCTTTAATATTTGCTGCCTAGGAGCAAGCAATACGGACAAATTATGTTAAGTATAACATTAGAAAAAGAACTGATTCACCTAACTGTAGAATGTGTGGAGAAAGGGGAGAAACAGTAAATTATATTCTGAGGGAGTGTAAAAAGCTTGCTCAGAAAGAGTACATAAGACGACATGACGACATTGCTAAAATTGTTCATTGGAAGCTGTGTGGAAAACTGAATCTTAATAGAGCCGAGAACTAGTATGAGCATGAATCTCAAGCAGTATTAGAGAATGGAAGCCACAAACTATTATGGGACATGAACATACAGAGTGACAATGTCATTGAGACACGACGACCAGACCTCGTGATTATTGATGAAGTTGACAAGACTGCGATCGTCATCGATGTTAGCATCCTCGGAGATACCAGGGTAAGTGAAAAAGAACAGGAAAAGATTGGCAAGTATCAGGAAATTAAAAAAGAAATCCAAAGACTTTGGAATCTGGAAAACGTTAGCGTTGTACCTGTTGTCTTGAGAGTTCTTGGGAGTGTGACGAAAAATTTCACTAAATACATGGAAAAGATTGGGATTGAGATCAACATTGCTGAAGTCCAGAAAACAACAATATTAAAAACGGCTAGGATTTTGCGAAAGGTATTAGAGCACTGAAAGGGAAAGACTATGATGAGAGACCTTTGGTTACTGGTTGTAACCGGCTCTCTCAAACAGAGAACGGCTTAAGATCAGCTAGTGCATTAGTTGCAAATTGAAGACAATAATAATAATAATCATCATCAACCAGGAGACACTTCGTTTAAAATATCTACTTCTTTACTGTAATGGTGTGATTCGACTGTACTTCAGTCGTCTTATGCAAAAATGATTAAGTATCAACAAACATCGCATAAGGTGAAACTAAGACATAATAGAAGTCATCATAAATGCATATTAATATTTAGATTATTTATAATGATAAAAAAACTCTTCTGTTTTTTTCTGGTAGAATAAATCTGTCAGTAACTGGTAGTTTACATTGGCTGGGCTGATTACATAAATTTTGTGGTATTGTCATCGTACAGACCGGTACAAATAGACAAATATTCACTCTTCCCCGGCCCAGGTAATGTGAATTTATTTGGCGAGGGTTTTAACTGTCAAAAAGCAAAAGAAAATCAGATAGTTACCAAAACATAACATTGATATGAATATATTCCTGAAAAAAAACTGAAGGAAGAAAACAAAGGTGAAGGCAAGATATGTACTTTTTCTTTTTTTTAACTCTTCACCTTATACAAGTCTGGAAGTCACTTAAGTGCAGAGGGTTGCTTTTCTTATTTGATTTTTTTCTTCTCACTTATTAATCTTTAAATTTATTGGTTTCTTTCCTTTTTCAATTCTATCTTTGAAAACCTGTACACCAACGTAGCCTACCACTTTTAGCGGAGAAAGACGAAAGTGAAAATAGTTTAATACATGGCATGTTGAATAATTGGGGGCTATCAAGAAGCCAAGAAAAATGCTGACGACGCCAACCATTGATGGATATGAAATAAAAGAAATTGATAAAAGCATGTGAAAAGGGCCAAATTTAATGATAAAACCAAAAAGAGTAGAAATAAGACTGCCAGTGGTACAAAGACGAGACCAATGGAAAGTGTAAGGTAATGATTCTGAATGAAGAAAGTCACAAGTGGTTACAATATAATATTCAGACTAGCAAAGTTACAACAACTACTATACTATGTAAATGTCATCAGGACAATAGGATGAAATAAGAGGAAAGAAATTAAAATAACATCAGAAAGTTTGAGTTGTGAATGGAACAAGGGAAAGAGGATATCAGATAGTATTAATTGGTAAGCTAGTGGCAGGAAGGTAGTTCCTCAACATGTAGCAATACAGCAATTATTCCAGAAGCATGTTCAGGCATTCTCAATGATCGCACCTAAAAATGTCAAATTATATTATGCATTTTTTTGTAAAACAAACAAAGTTTTACTTGTTCAAAGAACACATCACATATTTCCTACGGCTATCACAATTATGTAATCTTATCATTTTCGTCAAGCTGTCTTTCCACATAGTCTAATGATCATTTGATTTTGTTCTTTTTATTTTCATTGTCTTGTTGTGTGTCAATATTCATAACGAGAACTTTCATCAGAACTTCATACACAACTCGTTTTTCCTGAATTTTACCTTTTAATCTCTGCTTTGGGTCCAAAGGCACATCTATCTACATATCTATTTGTCTATGGTAACTACAAATACCATAATTCATAATCACTCTTCTTTCCTGTCCTATTCCTAAATATCCCGGTACTCTTAACATGTTCGTTATGCTGGACAAAGTTTCTTGCTCTTGTTGCACCTGCTAAAAGAGAAACCCTTTCGGACTTTTTTGTCTGTCACTATATACTTAACTCTTTTCTTTTTCTACATAAAACAAGTTTAAGCCACTTAAAAAATTTCAGAAATTTCTTTCTCATCCTTTTGATGACCAATTTTGTTGATTTTCCGACATTGAATTTATCAGCTAGCTTCTCCCTCAACTGCTTTTTGATGACGTGTTGGACAAGCTTGTCATTGTCCTAAATGGGTAAGATACGTTTTTAAAGTTGTTTTCACAGATGTTATGATTTGTGGACATTGTTATGCAGGTGGCATTTTGTTGTACAGGAAGAGATTAAAGGCATAGCAGATAAATGGTTACAGAAAGTAGGCTTAGAAATGTAAAGAAAGCAAATTCTTTTGTTTTATAGCAAGAGAAAGATGCTTCTGTTGACACTTTGTACAAAAAGGAAAAGTAAACAGGAATATAAAACTCTTCGGTTCTATTGCCAGTAATTTGACAACAGGAGGCAGCTGAGTCATAAATAAAATGTAAGTTGGGTAGGTATTGCAAGGAATGGATCTGGTCAATAGCAAAAGAAACAGGAAGCTCACTTATAATACAAAAAGAGGACACTTAAATTTTTGGGAGGTCGATACATCTGTGAAATACGTCATACGTCTGTGAAATAATGAACACAGCAGAGTGTACCAGCTGTGACAGCCAGGATTGAAAAGAGAGAGCTAAATGTCATAGAGAGGAAAGTTGGACAGTGAAGCAAAATCGAGAAAGCCAAAACGGTCATATTAGCTCATATAATTGTAAAAGAGAAAGAATATATGGCACAATGAAGTTTGAAAGAAGAAAAACACCAATGATAATGCCATACATATAAAAAGGAGGGGTGGAACAATCTTGATTAAAGAGTAAAATTTTACTAAGTTCAAAGTCCAGATATATTAAGGCCACTTAAATAGCCAACATCTATGGATAAGACCTTTAGCTAGCATCTATGTATCTATCTATCTAGCCAGCTAGATAGCCAGCTAGATAGATACATAGATGGTTGGATAGATGGACAGACGGGTGGATAGAAAGAAAGAAACATGGATGGATGGATATGTAAACCGACTTATAGGTACTTGAGACAGAATGAAATTTAAGAGCGTTGAAGGGGATGTCTTGATCTTTTTAACATACTAAAAACTCAAGTGCTGAAAAATGTCATTATTACTGCTAGCTTTAAAACACAAATTTGACATAACATGAAAAAACCCTGAAATCTGTTTCCTTAAAAAGCAAATTACCGATTAAGTATAGAATGAAAATTACAATAAGTCGAATTTTTAGTATTGCTTGCATGGGTTTTTTTGCAGCTCGTTTAGAAGTCAATGTTATTGATCTAAACCAAATTTGTAACATTGTAGTTAGTGTACCACAGACGTAAAATAATTTTCTGATGGGTGATGTGAATCAATGACACTTAAACAGGCAAGGCATTATAACATTTTGCTAAAGTTTAGAAGTTGTATTGCTTTTTCTCCAATTAAAGTCATGTTTGTTTTCAAATTTTACTTACAGAAAGATGCTGCTTGCATTCGAGAACAGCTTCTATTTGAAGCCGTGTCTATTTACCTTGGCTAATACCACTGGATTTTGAAGCCATTAAATCAGAGGTTCCCCAACCACTGGGCCTCAGACCAGCACCGGGCTGTAGAGAAATTTCTGCCGTGGGATAATAAGATTAGAATTAAAATATTTCCTTCCATTAATTTCCTTAGTGATTCCAGCAGTGAAATTTCAGCTCTCAATCCTAAAATTTCAATGACATTTCAAAATACCTGTAGAAAATCTCCCAGTAATAATAACGATAACAACAACAATAATAATAATAATAATAATAATAGTAATAATAATAATAGTAATAATAACAATAATAATAAGCCAAAGATCAACGACCTTCTTTTCATGGATGATCTGAAGCTCTTTGGAAAGTCTGAGAAAGAGATTGATTTACCAGTACGAACTGTTAGATTTGTCAGTAATGATAGAGGTATGGAATTTGGGATATCAAAATGTGCAGTAATAGCTATGAAAAAAGGATTTCGTGTGGCAACTGATGGCATTGAATTGCCTAGTGATCTGTGCATTGGTGGCCCCGAAGAAGGAGGGTACAAATATCTGGGCGTTTTGGAAGTGGAGGATATTCTAGAAACAGAAATGACAATCTGGGTAAAGAATACCTATTTTGAACGCTTGCAAAAACTGTTGAAGACCAAACTGAACTCCAAAAACATTATTTCAGCGATTAAATTATATGCTGTTGGTGTCGTTAGGTACAGTACAGCTATACTTGACTGGGGACAAGACGACCCTCAGGAGATGGACCGACAGACCCACAAGCTTCTACACAAATATAATATCATCCAAAGTCGAACTTCGACTGCCTTTACACGAAGAAAAAGCATGGCGGGAGAGGCCTCATAAGTGTGATCGATTGTATTGTAGCAGAGATAGGAAGTCTGGGTTATTACCTCGTGAACAGCTAGGAAGATCTTCTGCAGCATGTGAATTCGGCACTTAAACTACAAGGTGCCACTGAAAGAAAGCTGGAATACAAATCGGGGATAGAGGAAGAACGGATAAGACACTGGAAAGCAATGGATATGCATGGCAAGTATGAAAGGGACACAGAACAGGTAAAAACTGACGACTCTTGGTTATGGTTGTCACGGGGCAAGTTCAAGAGAGAGACGGAGAGCTTGTTGATTGCCAAGCAAGAACAGGCCTTGGCCACAAACTCTGTGAAAAAGAAATGCTATGGGACTGTCAAGAGTAACTTATGTCGAATGTGTGACCAGCACCCAGAGGAAATCATGCACATTGTCAGTGAGTGCACGCTCCTTGCTCAACGCGAGTACAAAAGTCCACATGACAAAGTGTGATTGAACCTTCACTGGAACCTTTGTCGGGAGTAAGGAATCCAGGTGGCAGATCAATGGTATAATCATGTACCTGAAGCAGTCATTGGGACTGATAAGTTAAAGATTCTGTTTTATATACAGACCGACATTCGACTTGAACATAATAAATCAGACATCACGGTCCTTTTGAAAGATTCCCTGGAATGTTTGATTATTGATGTTGCTTGTCCAGGTAACCACAGGGTGATAAAAAAGAATGCAAAAAGATCCTAGTCTACTCTGGCCTGAAAATTGAAATCCATCGTATGTGGAATGTTAAAGTAACTGCCATCCCAATCATAACTGGAGCTCTGGGAAGTATTCCACCCAGATTGAAAATATTTCTGGAGCAACTGAACATAGAACATGATATTGGTACTCTCCAAAAGTCTGACTTTCTGGGAACTGCACACATTTTTCGAAAAGTTCTCAGTGTCTAAAATTCCTTCAGTGTCTCAGGTCCAATGAAACGGACCTGATGCTGAGGATGACATTACCGGTCGTTAACACCCATACTGTGCGAATCAGAGTAATAATAATAATAATAATAATAATAATAATAATAAAATTAATTGAGAAGAGTGAAGGTACCTCGACCCAAGGTGGCCCTTGGGTGAGCAGCGGGGTCCCGGTCGTCATCCTACAGCTGCTAGAATGGGATGGAATAAAGAACTAAACATAGCTGTGATGGAGTGTTACTTTTTGAGTAGACCTATTGAAGAAGAAGGAAAGCCAGTCAGAGGCTATAGGAAAAGAATGCATGCCATATGGAAAGAAAGACAGAATCTTGAGATAACGAAACAGAGAATTTGTGACCAGGCTCGTATGATATTAAAGAGTAGTTGGTTGTCGGATCTTGAATTAGAGAACATCAAAAGACGTATATTTCATGAAGTTGATGGTAGCAATGTTGATATCGATCGCGTGGATGAGAAGGATGATGGAGAGGTGATGGCTGAATATATAGAACCAATAGGGAATGAATTTATTGAAGTAATGCCTGGTGAAGATGACTTAAACCAGGATGAGTGGATGACACTTGAAGGAATTAATAAAGTCATTGATGAAAATCTAGAGAAAAGAATGACTGGGTTTAAACGGGTTGATAGAAAAATGCTGAGAGAAGAAGTCGAAAAGGTTAATGTGGTTTTTCATAAGATGAGGAGAGATAATTTAACTGGAACTAACAACCTTATAAAAGCCTGTTCAATTTATATTGTTTGGTAAAAACATTGTGCAATTTTGTACAATTGATATATAATCAAGCAAACAATGTCACTCCATTAATTTTGCAATATATTTCGAAGTTAATACTTCATCTTCAGGCTACAAGGTAAAAATACAAAAACAGTAAAACTGCTGAATACAATATTTCCTATTTCATGTCAATATCTCTCTGCAGTATAAACAGTTCTAACGAAATCTAACACAGTGAATTCAAATCTTCAATCTTTTTGAATAAAGTATGATAATTGAGAAACCTCCCTTGAGGGACCTTGTTGACAAGTTAAATTTTTATGACTAATTCGCGGCTTTTGTACTCATCCTCTGTATTCAATGTTGGTTTTATTTCCCGAATGAGTGATGCCTCTAATGTCATTAACTTGTATTCCGACTTAGTCGACTTTGCTATTATTTCTTCATGATTGATTGATAGCTCCACG
>RDPX01000057.1:1966606-2014802 GCA_003991215.1 Morbakka virulenta
CAGAGGCTCTTATTTTCAGTGCCCAGGAACAAGCCCTCAGGACAAACAGTGTTAAATTCCATATAGATAGAACCAAAGATTCTCCTTTGTGCCGTTTATGCAATGAGAAAAGTGAAACTGTTTCACATATTGTTAGTGAATGTTAGATGCTGGCTCAAAGAGAATCTAAGCGTCGCCACGACAATGTTGCAAGATATGTCCACTGGAGACTAAGTATAAAAGTTTGGCCTCGATACAGCAGATAAATGGTATGAACACATGCCTGAAGGTGCAACTGAAAATGAAGTGTCCAAGATCTTGTGGGATTTTACCATCCAGTGCGACAGGCATATCGAAGCAAGAAGACCTGATATTGTAGTGATAGATAAAATCACACGGGAAGTGAAAAAAATTGATGTAGCAATACCAGGAGATGTGAGGGTAAATGAAAAAGAAAGAGACAAGATCGAAAAGCACAGGATGTTGAAGGATGAAATAGCAAGATTATGGGAGATGAAACAAGTTACTGTAATCCCAATTGTGGTAGGAGCGTTGGGTGCTGTCAGTAAAAACTTTGAAAAATTTGTAAGAGAAAAAGGAATCTACATGAAAATTGAACACGCACAGAAAACAGCTTTTTTAGGAACAGCGCGGATATTAAGACATGTGCTTGACTGCTAAATCCAAAGGAGAAGGAATGTGTGGTTGCCCATACAGCTTGTTGTTGTACGTAATCACATATAAAATACCGAGAAGAAAGATCAATCTCGAGACCTTGAATTCATAATAATAATAATAATAACAGATAATAATGATGATAATAATAGATAATAATGATGATAATCATTATGGTAATAATGATAATTATGATAATAATAACAAAAAGTAAGAAAGAAAAAAATATTAATATGAGATGAGGCTTGCCCCCAGCAAAAGAAAATTGATGCAAAGAGAAAACAAATTGACCAAAAACAGACAATTGGTGTTTGAACAAGAGAGGCGTCCTGGTTTCAATGATGTTACAGTCATGGTTTCTGTGATCTCTGTGATAACCAGTACAATAAAAAATCCAGTGAAAGGGTTAAGTAAAAAAATTAATTGACATAAGATAGAAGAACGTGAAAGAATTCTAGGTCAAGAATTAGGGGGGAAATGAACATTTAACATTTAAATTTTAATGAAGGAAGCATAACAATTCGTGAATAAAAATTTACAGAATGTAAAGTGAAATGCAAGAAGGTGAAAAAGGTTTTGAACGAAGGCAATAAGAGAAATAAGCAAGGCAGTCTTTCAGGGACTTTAGCAGTGAAATGGGATATTGAAACGGAATTGCTCCCTTAAGAAACTAAGTAGCTCACAGTGAATCGGAAGCGAGGAAAAGTTTTGCAAAGGACGAGAAGAAATTATAATGGTATTGTTAATATCGAATGAGGGCAAATTGTATTGCCATAAGACCTGATAAGACCACCTTAGAATATACGAGAACAAGAAGAATATGCCGTTAAAATGATTTCAAATGGTTATTGGATGTCTTGGAGGAGGGATGAAAGAACTGAAAGCAAACTTGAAACAAATACTCGATAACGAAAAGAATAAAAGAACTAGAATTAACAGCAAATGAGATCTAAAAGACACTACTTTGGTAAAGTGAACGCCTGATTAGAAAGATATTTTCTGGATTGTTGACATGAGATGTTTTGGTTTTTTAGCTCACAAAGTTTGTTGGTTAAAGTTTCTCCTGATTCTTTTTTATTAAAATCGTGGGAAGACTACTAGGTCTATTGTATGATGATGACTTTTGTTTTATTTTTTTTTAATTGCACAGTATATTTAGTATATTTGAGATTTTAAAAATAAGATTAGGACAAAACTGTATAGTTTGTTGATTCAAGAAATAATAATAATAATAATAATAATAATAATAATAATAATAATAATAGTACAAAATTTTATACAGGATAATCTATTAGTGCACAAAGCACTGTTATCACCAGAGTCCTGTCTCTAGAGTTAGATAAAAAAGAAATCATTGAAAAATATCAAAGTTTCAGTGCTTACACACACAATAAACTTAGTTTATGCTTATTTACAGTGTTCTTTTTTATCAGGCTTGATACCATTGGCACTCTTATTTCCATATTTTTTCAAGTGTTGATCCGATTACGCCCTTTTCCCCTTTCTCAATGCATCCAAGTAAAAAGTACCCCAATAAGTAAAAATTGGCAATCTCATCGTTTCTCATCATGTTTGCTCTACTTGGAGCCTTTTTGCAGGATTATCAAAGTGCATTGAGAGTGTCAAAGTATGCTCTTGTGGAGGGTATTTAAAATTTTGACTTTGCTACATGCCCCATACTAAATAAGAAACAAATATTCTGACTTGATTGTCTGGTTTGAGACAAAACCAAATGTTTTTTTGCTGTCCTATTGAATCTGATTATGTGTTTCATCATCATCATACTTATTATTCTCATGACCATTATTATCAGCCGCTCTTGCCACTGCTGACAAATGTCCTCTACATACGTCGTCGCTCAGGGTACACCCCGTGGATATACTAGATCTCAAGGAAGACCAAAGTTGAGATGGAGAGTAAAAAAAACACAAAAAAAAACCAAACAAAAAAACCCCAACCCAAACCACCAAATGAGTGCGCATGGAAAAAGAATAGAGTTGATCTGTGGCCAATATTGCATAACTACTGGAAACATTCGTGTGATTCATTCTTTTTTTTGTTGTCCTTTTATTTTGATAAATGTGGCCTCTGTTAGAGAAACTATGGTATATGGTTGGTAATGATAAACTACTTTTTCAAAACTACGCATGCAAGGACTTCTTTTCCAATGTAGAAAAAATAAAGCATCCACACTAGTGTTTAAATGTTATGTATTTAGTCACTGGGGTTAATTAATGTAAGTTCCATCATGAAAGTTTGTTATGGAAAACTCGAATTTGTTTTTGGGGAGGCAAATGTGTGCCACAATATTGGCCCTATTCCCCTGAATGGAATTCGCGGGCGTTCAGCGGATTCTTCCGGCAAGAGCGTCGGATATTCATGTAAACACGTAGCATTGGAAAATGGCGACCCTCAGAGGGCCGCTGCTACCTACCCACTACAAAATTCCGGCAGGTTTCGGAATTAGGAGAAAAGAGAAGTGCATTTTATGCCTAATTTTTTTAGCCTTTTTATTCCTTTGCTTTGGGGCTCTTTTTTATGTGCCTGATTTTACAGATAAGATCAAGTTTGGAGGTACATCGGAGGTTAGAGTGACAACGCAGAAGAACATAAACGTTGGGGGACGTCTCGACCACAGTGAAGACCATCCAGGGCAAATCGAGCCACCACAGACCCGTACCGAAGGCAAGCAAGGTATTTTAATTAACACAGATACTTTTTTGACGTTGTTGTTGAAATAATTTTTTGCAACACTATGAAACGCTTGTTTGCAGGATAACAGTCAATCTGAGGTTATTGGAGCATTAACTTGCCACTTCTTGGCAGGTCCCGTCGTTTGGAAATACCATTCAAAATATTATTTTGCGAAAGGAATAAAATTTGGACTCAATTTTTCCCCCTCAAGTCTTTAAGGTTATGTTGTAACTGCGCAGCCCTGGGCTTCTCAAAAGCAAAAGACAAACAGAACTTTTTTAACCTAGAATAATTCAATACCACAGCCAATTTTTTTGCTACCACATAATTTCTTGAAGTGTTGTAACTATGAAATGCCGAAGCATCTATTTCATTTTACAAAAATATACCGATCGCACCAGCAGAAAACAAGTGCCGTAATTGGTAAGGTATGAATTCACGCAGTTCTTTACATGATAGTAAGTGTTGCAATTAAGGTGCTGGACCGGACCGACAAGTTTGACATACTATTTGGTTGGCACAACTAAGTCCCAAAGCATTTGATGCTACATGCGAGGAGAGTTAAACACTCTGGTAAAGCTAGATCAAGGTAGAAGAGCTTCCTCTTTAACGTTAAAGAAGAGCACCACAGTTCGTTTCTTGGTATTATTTTTGCATTGCTTCCAACTCTAATGCTGGAAAAACCACGCACGTGGAACTGCTAACATAAGGCGAGGCGTATGATCAAAATCCGGCACTGTTTTACCTTACTACCATCCTCCCCCCCCCCTCCCACACCTCCCACACCTCGTGGATTATGAGTCTCATTGGGAAAGTACGGAGAATGCACAGTCACACTTCTATGTGACTTCTTTATTGGTAACAAAGTCACTCCGCTTGATGACCAGTATGTTTGGGAGGCATTTTCAATTAAAGTCGTCAGGTTGGCTTGATTTCAGGTGCAAGGTTTGGTAACCATGCAGAAGAGAGGACTAGCATTAGAGTTGGAAAAGGGAAATTTGATCTTGAGTGGAAACGTTTTGTTTGTATGGATCTTGTTCAGCTGCCTGAAGGCTGCAAAGCATTTACCCATT
Organism: Morbakka virulenta; assembly: GCA_003991215.1. Lineage (NCBI taxonomy): Eukaryota > Metazoa > Cnidaria > Cubozoa > Carybdeida > Carukiidae > Morbakka > Morbakka virulenta. The sequence goes on from RDPX01000057.1 coordinate 1,971,028, forward strand.
TGACAGTTGATTTCATAGCCCATTGACTATTTGTTAAGGGAACATCCTTGGTTGCTGAAACGTTTCACTATTTCAAATACAAATTTGGCTGATGAAGATGTCAGATGATGATCAGCGTTCTCGTGATAGTATACCCTTGTGTTTTGCCATTGAGACATCACAGATGGCATTGTGAAGCTGTTGTGTTGTTGTTTATTTTACATTTTGAAAACAAGGCTAAATGAGGTTGAGATGCTAGGGCATCACAGATAATAACTAGGAGATAATATTTACTTTTTGTATGATGTTGGCGTTCTTTTTTTATGGAGGAAAAAGAAGTAAAAATTGAGAATGGTGTTATTCCTAACAATTGTGACATCCCATTACAGTATCAATATATGTTTAGATATCTTTTGTTCTGTGAGACAGCACTGCAATATCATCTGCAAAGCTGAGGTCAGGCATTCTCTTTCCTTTAGACCAGTCGATGCTTTAAGCCCATATTGCTTTCACCATGACTTTTTAAGTAGCTAAAGGATAGAGAATGGATAAGAGGATTCAGTGCTGGTTTAAAACTGTTAATATTTGGAGCAAGTGACAGTTACAGTCCTCTGCCTATGTACAACAGAAAAAATTGTCATCACTTTGGAGATCCTGTAGAAAAGAGTGAGTTTTAACGGGGCATGATGGATGCTGTCAAATGCCTTGCTAAGGCCTATAAAACTGATTACCATTAACAACTGGAATTCCTAGCACCATTTTGTTATGCATTAAAAAGTGAAGCTCTGCTCCAGACATGTTCTATTGACCTGAAGCCTTGTTGCTCTTCATGCTGGTCATTGACAATAACTTCTCTCACCTGCTCCAAGATCATTTGATAATTGTACGTGTCCCCAAGGATGAACAGTAAGTTCCTTCATCTACGGTTGTCACTGTTAGCATAGTCCAATTTAAAAGTCACACACATCCAGTCTACAGCCACCTGTTTTTATGCTTTCTACATTTCAGTAGTTATCCCAGAGATCCCAGTAAATTTGTCGGTTTTACCCATTTTGATTGCTCTTTTAACAAGTACTGTCTGCACTGACAAATATATTTATCATCATTCAGAGAACTGAGTGCCAAGAACAGTCAGTGAAACATGGTTAAAAGCCTACTATATTAGGTCTTCTCTGAGTTGTTGCCACAGTCAACTGCACATAACTGAATATAAATTTTCAATATTTTTTCATTTACCATAAGAAGTAACTTTTCAAAATTTATTATAAACTGTAACATTTATCACAATGTGATAATTTGAAGCCAATTTAGAGGGAAATTGTATGAAAGTAAATAACACTTGAAATCCTTTCATTTTCCTCTCAAATGACACTGATCAGCCATTTCACAGTAATGTAAACATGTACCCTTAAAAATGAAATTCAAGGAAATTAGTTTGTTTGTGTCTTATAATGTCATATGATGTCTCAAGTGTAAGAATCAACAAAATTTGCATTGTAAAACATTCTGCTAGATATTTAGTTAACTGTTCCTGCCATGAGGCACAGCCTTAGATAATTCTTTTCCTGAAAAGTGTGATAGGTTTGTTGTTCTTTTTCAGGCAGAATTAGGTACTTGGTAATAATTTTATAATTATTTTTGTCTCATGATAAGCCATTCTGAAAATCTATGAATAAGGAAGTAACAGTCAGTCTACCAATCTTTTCTAAAGTACTTTTGAAACACTCAGATATATTGTCTCGTGGGACACGTTACGAAATAAAAGTTTCTGTATATCCTTATAGTAACAAGAACCAAAAGAACTTCACTTCCAGTACTGTTGTTATTTGTAAGGGTGCTAAGGAGAAATGAATGTTTACTCACTGTCTTTTCATTTATGGCAGAAATTTAATTTTGAAACTTTGTCCCATGAGTCACAGCCCCATGAGTCACAATATTGAAACTACAATATATACATACTGGTGAAACTTATATAAGTATTTTTTCTGGCTTGATTGTGACTTGATTGGCAACTGCAATCTAAGCAAAGTTATGGTGGTACCAATTGTTGGTGGAGCTCTAGGTAGTGTTTTCAAAATGTTTCCAAACTTTATAAATGATATTGGAATCAAGCTAGAGGCATTTCCTGTTCCATAAACTGCAATATTAGGGGCAGCCAGCACTTGATTTCCTAAGAGAAAAGCATGATGTTACCATAAACTGGAATTTTTTTGCAACATGTCACGGGAAAAGGTCCAGTTGATGGTGTTGGAGCAGCACTGAAGTGGAAGGCATGGGAAAAGACAAAGAACAGATTGTGTATCATAAATGATTTAGAGGGTTTCATTACAGCTGTTTCAGATGTAAAAAATGTGATAATTTTTGAAATTACGAACACTGAACTAGAAGAGCAATCAACATCTTTCAATTTGTCAGAAATTTTCCAATCTGCAATACCTGTTCCAAAGATAAGTCAATGCCACACCCTTATTAGCTCAGGTAACAATGCTCTTGCCACAAAGCTCTACTCTTCTCAAAAGGTAAATGAAGATGACAGAGCTGATCAAACCACATAAATTCAATCTAGTGCCAGTAGTGACTGTGATATCCGTGCTGGAAAAATGGTTGCCATACACTTAGTGGGTAAGTGCAAAGAAATAGCAAAAGTCTACATGGCACTAGTTGTGGAGACAGATGGTGAGGATGTCCATTTACTTTACATGGCCAGAGCAGGATGTTTTTATCATTGGCCTCTTGTAGAGGATCAGTCTTGGCAATTTAAAACTGATGTAATTTGTATTGTTCCACAGCCGACCTATCGTATGAATTCAAGAGACCAATTAGAGTTTGCACCAAATGTCATAGATTTTGTCGAAAAGAAAACTTTAGAGAGACATAATGTAAATCAAGTGCAATTTGAATAATTTTATTATTTCTCAAACTGTATTTTAAAATGTTCCAAAAGTGTATTTACCATGAAATTGAGTTATTTATTGAATTGGTCCCATGAGTCACGTTTTTTTGTCCCGTGAGTCACACTGCATTAAAAGCAATAACTAATTGCAAAAAATATTTTATCGGTATTTTTTCTGGAAATTACTTCCCATATCATTCAGCATCCTGTCCAGAAAGATTCAATAGATGCAATTTCAAACTTCACTAGGAAAATAAAATTATGTAACACTTGTTGAAAAAATCAAATTCTAGCAGTCCCGTGAGTCACAACTATAGATTGTTAAGTTTCTTAGTTACAAGGTGAAGTAACTACTAGCTATAATACAAATGATCATTGCCATATACTCTTTCATATCACTATCAAGTTTCTTTACTACCTTATTAGTTGGACTCTACAGATCATTATGAATTTGATAATTTTCACCAAATGTCCCATGAGTCACAGTGAAATGGCTGTGATTTGTTTGGTTTGGCTCATGACCTTAGAATGCAGTCTGTTTTGCTTTTTAATTATTGTTATCAATAGCACACTTTCTGCCAGTTATCAGACTTTTTTGAGGCAAAAACTGATAAAATTGATGAACATGAGAATACCCTGCAGTTATTTATTGACATGTATTGCATATTCACAATTTTTCACAGTTTGTATGTAGCAAATACCCGGAAACTAGTGTGCATGTAATGTGTTGTTTAGCCCTTCTTTGTTATAACTTGTAAATTAGTCTAAAGAAATAATAGTCAAAATTGAGCTTGTGGATTTTTGATTGATTAACAGGAATAGTCATCAATTAAATTAAATATATAGATTGGAGAGTAAGAGATAATACACAAGCCTGAATATTGAGGAAGTACCACTTGTAATCGACAAAACTGCAGAAAGACTGGCTTAGAAGTTAGGACATTATTTTGCAAGGTGAATAGACAGCATTATACAATGCTGTTTAATTTTGCATGGAAGAAATCAGCATGTCAGCAATGTCTTTTAAAATGACTGACAGTTTCTCATTTCAGTTTGTTATATTTCATTTAAAAAATTTCATTTGCATACAGTAAATTAAAGTATTATTTACTTACACATAGAACAACAACCAAAATACTTGCAATAAATAATAATAATAATAATAATAATAATAATAATAATAATAATAACAATAATAATAATGGGCAGAACAGTGTTGTGCCAGAAAGACTCGCAGAAAGGAAATGTGGTTGATAACTATAGACCAATATCTTGCCTACCACTCATGTGGAAACTGATGACAGGAGTCATTGCTGATAGTGTATACAAGATGCTAGAAGAAAGTGATGTTCTACCAACAGAACAAAAAGGATGCAGAAAAAAGAGCAGAGGAACGAAGGACCAACTTTTGATTGACAAGATGATCCTCACTGATTGCAAAAAACGACAAAAGAACCTCGCCATGGCATGGGTGGATTATAAAAAAGCCTATGACATGGTACCCCACTCGTGGATAGTCGAATGTTTGAAAATGGCACAAGTACCACAAAATGTAACAAGTTTTCTTCAGCGATCAATGAGGAATTGGAAAACGGAATTGATGTCATGTGGAGAGTCTCTCGGAACAGTCAACATTAAGAGAGGAATCTTTCAAGGAGACAGTCTTTCTCCACTTATTTTTGTAATTTGTATGATACCTTTGTCAAAAGTATTGCGCAAGGCTAAAGCAGGGTACAGGCTTGGAGACGTGAAAATCAACCATCTTTTATTCATGGATGATTTAAAGATGTTTACTAAGAACAAGAATGAAATTGATAGTCTTGTGTCGACAGTGCAAGTGATAAGTCAGGATATTGGAATGCAGTTTGGGGTAAAGAAGTGTGGCGTTATTATCATGAAACGAGGGAAATTGGTCAAAAGTGAAGATATAACACTAACAAATGGAGAAAGTATTCGGGAGGTTAGTGATGAAGGATACAAATACCTTGGTATTTTAGAGCTTGACAAGATAAAGGAGAAGGAGATGAAAGAATTATTCCGAAAGGAATATTTGCGACGATTCAATCTGATTATGAAATCAAAATTGAACGGTAGGAACAAAATATTTGCAGCAAACACCTGGGCAGTGTCACTTATGAGATACGGAGCAGGCATACTTAGATGGACTAAGAATGAGCTTCAAGAGATCGACAGAAAAACAAGAAAAGTTATGACAATAAACAAGGAACTTCATCCAAGGAGTGACGTTGCAAGGATATACGTTTCAAGAAAGAGGGGTGGAAGAGGTTTGATGAGTTGTGAGAACTGTGTAAAGGGAGAAGAAAATAACCTGAGTTGGTACATAAAGAACAGCAAAGAGATTCTCTTGAGAAAAGTAGGGGAAGTCAGTATAGTTAATACCGAGAAAGCAATGGAACCAAATGATTACAAAAAGTTTAAGAGCCAGGAAATGGAAGAGGAATGGAAACAGAAGGTGATGCATGGACAGTTTTTGAGGGACAAGGAAGGAGTGAATTGGGATAAATCATGGCAATGGCTCGCAAAGGGAGATTTGAAGGGATGTACCGAAGCACTGATATCCAGTGCTCAAGAACAAGCTTTAAGAACGAATTACACAAAGTTCCATATTGATAAGAATGCTGATTCCCCACTGTGCAGAATGTGCAGAGAAAAAGGAGAAACTATTAGTCATCTGGTTAGTGAATGCGGAAAATTAGCTCAAAGAGAGTACAAGAAAAGACATGACAATGTGGCACGATATATTCATTGGCAACTTTGCAACAAAGGAGGCTTGGAAAGAGCTGAGAAATGGTATGAACAGCAACCCGAAGCAGTAATTGAAAATGAGAATTTCAAGCTCCTATGGGATTTCACCATTCAGTGTGATAGATTTATTGAAGCAAGGCGGCCAGATATTGTGTTGGTAGATAAGAGGAACAAAGAAGTAAAAATAATAGATATTGCTGTGCCAGGAGATTCAAGAGTAGCAGAAAAAGAACTTGAAAAGATTGAAAAGTACCAAATGTTGAGAGAAGAAATAGGTCATGTATGGCAAATGAATAAAGTTACGGTGATACCTGTAGTAATTGGAGCATTGGGAGTCATTTCAAACAAGTTTGAAAGATACATGGAGAAAATGGGTGTGAAGATTGAGATGGCAATTATTCAGAAAACGGCACTGCTTGAAACAGGGAGGATACTGCGAAAAGTCTTGTCTCTTTAGAGAAACAGGAGAAGGAACTTTGAGACCCCTGGTGACTTGTTGTTACCCGCTCTCAAAGATAAAAGAACAAAAGAACTTTCCAGACAAACATGTCTGAGATTTACATTAAAAATAATAATAATAGTATTGTAATACATTGTTAATCTTGTACCAACATACTTATCAACAGACAACCTCCTCTCTACCCAGTGCTATTCATCAGGGCGGAAAGGAAATGTATAGCAGCAGACTAAAGGTCTCAGTTAAATTAAAATTTGTTGAAATTTAGCAACATAATTCTTTTTGAAATCACTTCCCAAGTGATACCACAAACATAGCAGCAACAAATCACATGAGATTGATGTTAAATGGAAGTGTACCAGATTCATTCCAGTGATAGTGAATTTCAGTCACTGAAATTTGTCAAGAAGTCATTGGCATTTTGGAGTTTGCTGTATGCAACAATTTTTTTGTTTACACAACATTTGTAACTGTTAACATTTCCAAATTAGATGATGATTTACTTTGTTTTCGTACATTGACACGGTTGTCACTTAATAAACTGTGTGATAGCTCAAAGAAGTACATATTTAACCACCTCTAGAGGCAATTATAGTGGATACTAGCAAGTAAAAGCTGGATGGAACAAGTTGAAAAGTTTAAGTATTTGGGCATTTCACTAGGGGAAGATCAAGATTGTTTTTGACATACAAATGTCACTAAAGCTAAATATTAAGATTTAAAAAACAGTGATTTTATCAGTGCTTTGTACAGTGCAGAGGTATGTACAGTGAGAAAGCAGGAAATTATGATTATAGATATGTAGTTGTATCATCTTTATTGGGAGCAAGAGGCCACAAGTTTGATTCTCTGGAGTATGAAATCTTTCAGAAAGAGGTTTTGGTTGATATCTTTACAGGGACATTCTCCTGTCTTTCAAACATTGACAAATGGATGCTACATGTAAAATATTTTTAACATTTCTAAATATGTGTACTTGGTCCACAATCATCTCCTAATTTTTTAGGGATTGAAATTATTTTCTTAAATCCCAAAATCCTTTATTTGCCTGAACCTTAAACTGCCTTAACATATAAGTGAAATATGCTTACTAACCTTACCTCAACTTTTTGTGTCCTGTTGTTTATATAGCCTTAACTAAATGGAATGGGATCTGCCTCAAGCACATTGCTTCACTTGATTTTTAAGTCACCAGCGAGGTGCTGTTTTTTTCTGGTTAACAGTTCAATACCATGTTTTAGCTGCCCTATCTTACTCCACATTACAATTTTGATCTTCAATTTTAATCTATTTTTGCAGCTAGCTAAGTTCATTATTTGCCATTGTGGATGATGAATTAATGCCCATAACCTCTTAAATCATTGCAATTGATAAATTTATATTTATTTTCAATGTCTTTAAACCATGAAGCAGGATGTGGGTGACTATTGTTTTATACAATTTGAGCTGTGAGAATAATATATTTATTTCTATTTATATATTTGTCATTCACCATAAAATAAATAGATAGATACACATCAATAAATACCTTTTAAGGAACTACAAATCTGTCCCACCAGACCATTGAGAATTTTAATGACTTTTTAATTACATTCTCAGCTTATATAAGTGCATAGATTTTCTGCAGTTTTAATGTGTACATCTGATGGATGTGTGAGCAAGAAACTCAATTATGTATTTTTTATCAGAAATTTTGAAATATAATTTTAACTTTAATCGTCGATAGTAGACAAAAAAATGTATGTCCAGAACTCTCAACACCATTTCAAAACCAGGAGAGACCCATGGGATACTACCTGAGACCAAAAACAGCAGCAGTACATTCCATTTCAATAGTGGTTCATTAAGCTTTTTTTTAGGTGGCACCATAAAAGGAGAAGAAAAGAAAGAACTGTTTAACAAATATTAAATCAGTGCATTGTCATTGATTGCTATTAAATGTTGTATTTTGTTATTGTTTTTATTGTATTGGTGTTTTAATGGATGTAGTTATTTGATAGACATTTTTTTTTCAAGACAAGGAAAGATAGGTTTTCTTTAAAACTATATTTTTCTGTTGTGATTTGACTTTAGTTACTCAAAAAAGATTAGAAAGTTTAGACCAACCACTGAAAAATAAAGGTGTGATAGATGATGAAATCAGGAAGAATGTACAGGCAGATAAAGAAAAGTTCCTTCTAGAAAAGAAAAGAAAGGAGCAAGAAGAAATCCAGAGAAAGAAGGAGGAGCTACTGCAGGGCAAACCAGATCCAGATCATAAGCCAGATGGCATTTCTGGAGGAGAACCAAAAAATCCTGAAACTAGACAAAAAAGAGATTTTATCAAAAAGGTAAATAGAAGGAATTTTGACAGGTTGTGTTTCTTAATGGAAAGTACATATATGTATGTATTGGTACTAAAACCTGTGTGATAATGTTAACATCCAGACACATATTTGTTTGTATAGGTACAGTCATTTGTTTGTTGTGGCTTAGAAGATCATGTTAAAAATGTAGTTTCAAAGGGTATTTTACTGGATTTATATATTATTTTTGTATGTAAAAAATGTAAAGAGGAACATCAAGGATCAGTAATCATATTTAAAGAATGGCTTCATGTTTACATAAGTGCAAACCCATTTAAGAGCAGAATAAAGTTAGCTTTGGGGTTACCAGTCTTTGTTATTATAGTGCAAGGAAAAGTTTTGGTAAACCTAGTTATTTGGTGTGGCATAAGTAGTGAGACTGAGACACTACTAATAATAATTAATATAATTAAATAGCTCTTTATTTGATGATATTTACCATGGATATCAGTAAAGTTGTCATATTCTCACACTCTTTCATATTAGGTATTTTTTGTTTTATGGTTTTTGTCATCCACAACAGTTAATCGTCATATGACTACTGGCTTTTATGTGATATCTGCAGTTTGTTTGGAAAAAAATTAAATTTATTTTCTGTGATGGACATAAGTATTTGAAAGCTTGAAATATATAAGTCCTCAGAGAGTTTGGTATAGTGTGTGTGTGTGTGTGTGTGTGTGTGTGTGTGTGTGTGTGTGTGCAGATGTGATAGTGACTCTTGATATCAGGAAGTAATAGTTTTGGACAAGTAAGAGCAGAAAGTATTTTGTTCCCCTTTATTAATTTTCTTGATCTTACTAATTTCTTCTTGCAAAGAAAATTATTTTTGTATTGAAAATTTTATTGCATATCAATGAATTTTCTTCTCTATGTATTGTCTAATTGATGAACCAGTCAAAATACTAAAACCAACTGGGTCTTGCATTCAACATGCTGCCATGCACAGCATTACATTAGACATGGAGGCATAAAAAGAACTTAAGAGTACTTTTAAAAGATAGAACTAGTGGACTGGCTTCCCTGAATAAAAATCAGAAAGGAATCTAACTCAGATTTTAGAGACACATTAGTCGATGGACCTATGAATATGTATATCAAAGTAAAAGTTTAATGGTAGGTCTGTATTTCCTTAACCTTCCTGTAAAGCTCTCTGTGTCAGGAGGCATACATATCTCTGACATCATTCTGTCACTGGTGCTGGGTTACAGGTTCATGATGTGTTAAGTTTCATCTGTTCTAGTCTTTGCCATTCTGTTCTCCAGTTGGTAAAAGTTGTTTTGAAACTTGGAAGAGAACTCATGAAACATTGAGCTTCCCATGGGTTTTAACCTATATTCATCATGATGCCTGTGTTGGCAATTCCTTGGCCTCCCTGACCTTGGTTAGTGATGTTGGTTGTTTCTGTATCTGATTAAGGAATAGGCCTTCTTTCTGACCCCCATGCTTGGAGGGCTAGTGGTTTTCTGTTAAGATATCTTTCCATAGGACTGCATTGGCCCATAGCTCTTTATCATGCTACTCCTATCAGCAGTCTAGGAGATATGCTCTATCTTATACAGTCTCAGGGTGAGGTAGGTTTACATTACCACCTTGATATTAGCTGCCATAATTTTTTCCAAAGTTTTGCCAAATTAATTTATGAATGTGCAAACTCACAGTATAAAGGAAAGAACCAACAAAAGAAGCCCAGGAAGGTAATGATGGGACATTGTAACTGTTCTGTGTGCTTTTGGATTTGGAAGGATCTAATGTACAAACCAAGAGGTATAATGTAGTGCTGTATGACACATTGGTATTATTTTATATAAAATCTGGTAAAAAATCATATTAATGTCATGTATCTGTAATGATATACTGCAAACACCTTGATATTTTTTGTTTCCAACAATTTTCAAGATAATATGTTTTGAATCAGAGAATTGTCTTTTCATTTGATGTAGATATTTATTGTAAAGTGGTTTATTACACATGTTTCAGTGGAAGGCTGTTGTAAGAAATCAGCTTATGCTACCCCAGTACCAAATTGTATGTGGTATTTAGACTTCCTTGGCAGAATTTGATACCTGCTCATTAAAGATTTAAACTCTTTAGTTTATAATTGTACATCTTAAGTATCAAAACTAAGTTTGTTTAGCCAGTAAAAACTTAAACAACTTTTTCTGCTTATTTCAATAACTTTTAGATGATGAAAACTGCATGGGATGGCTATGCTAATCATGCCATGGGCAAAAATGAGTTAAAGCCAATAAGCAAATCAGGTCATTCAGCTGGAATTTTTGGTGCTTCGTCAATGGGTGCAACAGCTGTAGATGCTTTGGACACACTCTATCTCATGGGTCTAATGGATGAATATAAGAAAGCCAGAGACTGGGTTGCTTTAAATTTAGATTTCAATGTTGTAAGTTCTTCATTTTGTTAAGCTACATGACCTACAGCTCTGAAAATTTGCTTGGTACTAAAATGATTTACATTTACTTAAAAATAACATACACAGTTATGTTAGTTGTATACTAGTTTTAAGTGGCCAGTTTTATAGGTAACATTTAGAAAATAGAAAAAAAGTGATCCAGCACACTTTTGTTAAAAATATATTCACTCACCAAAACTTTCTGTTACCAGTGTCAGTGCTCTGTTCTTGATCTCAGATTCTATTGAGTATTCACTACTTATTAAAATCTTTCCACGTTGTGTTAATGTTTGTTTACCCTAAATTTTGGTGTTGAGCTATTATTTTTATTTGCTGTTGTAAATCTTAATGCCACATTTTCTTTTAAGTAATTCCTAATTTCTAATAAGCAAGGATGCTCTTTCCTTGGTACAAACAACAACAAATATCTATTTATACTACTGTATCATTCTTAACACTTTATAGATGTACTAGTTCAGTTTTATGCTATTCTGACAATATTTACTGCCACCTCAGTTCTAGTACCCTTCACCAGTTGCGTAAAGATCCATTTTGTAGCCACTTTATTTCTGCTTGCCCTTGTATGTATTTAAAGTGTATGATTTAAATTTATTTGAATTTATAGGCGTCCTATGTGTCAGTGTTTGAGATAAACATTCGGTTCTTGGGAGGTTTGCTCAGTGCCTATGCATTTACAAAAGATCCTGTAAGTATATTATACTAGCATATGTATACCTCATTTTATTACAGATTGTTTTCAGATATAAATAAATAATAGTATTTTTGTTGAAAATTACAGTGATTTCTTGTTTACCTTAAAAAGGCCCCATTGTATTATTGATTTAAAGCAGGTCCTAGTAATATTAAATGCAAAAACCACAAAACAAAGCATTAATTTTCAGGACCATTTGATATTGTTTGACTGAATATTGTATTGACATGAAATATTTATGTGATTCGATATACGCATTAGCTTTAGGCGGCATAATAAGAAAACTACATATTTTGATATTAATATTTGGTACTATGCATATTTATAGTCAAACTTTGAAGAGCCCTAAGTTTGATGTTGTAACGGTTTTAGGATTTTTAAGAACATTTAACGTTTCCAAGACAAAATTTTTCAGAATGTGCACAAAAACTCATGTGCCAATTTAATTCCCAAAACGAGTAAAATCAACTCACATTGCTTTAGGAAATAAAGGATAAGAAGAGGGAATCTAATGGGATTTTTGGACACTTTTGTAAGTGAGCATAGTTCACACGTCTCCAACCACTTAATTACGACCAAAAATTACAGTGTTTTTGCAACATCAGTAGGACAAATTTGAGATTATCGAGCCATATTCCAGATTCTTAGTGAAGTCATAGAAATGTTGGACTTGTTTACAGCTAACTTTCCCCTTTTGTTGCAGACAACCAAAAATTCCGTTTTAACCTTGACTGATAAGACAAAAACAAACTATTTCTTGGCATGTGCCACTTTCGCAGTGGAAGTAAATGATAGGAACACAGGAGGTGTGCAACAGAATATGGTGTAAATCTCGACAGAGTTTATTAAACTCAAATAACGCTTCTCTTCAATAGGGAAACTGTATGGCAACTGAATACAATATTTTTGATACAAGTAAAAAAAAACATTTTTCCGTAATGTATCCAACCATTGCCTTTTTGGGAGATGTAAGGAGTATTTTCGTTCTTGACAAGCCACCCATTACCCTTGTGTGTTGACGAGATCTGTTAGAGAAATCTATCGAATCGCTGATCTTGAGGAACACGTTTGTTTAAACAAATGAAATGTCACTGAGAAAATTCAAATTACTCATTTGGGCTTCAAATATTGGACAACCTAATCATCAAGCAGTTGCTTTTTTCTCAAGTGTATAGTATTGGATACATGAGAATGTAGGGGATTATTGCTACATTATACCTAGAGACTACAACTTGTGTAGTCATGGTACACTGTATGAATGAGAAAAGGAAAGTTTCCACCTAGTTCCAATATTACTTTAGGCGAGATTATTTGAGCTCTGTGTGGGGAGATCATGATACCTCTTTGTTCTGTTTCGCTTTTTATCCTTTGACTTTACATTCAGATTGATGAGCTTTGGTATTGTTTAATTGTTGTCATTGCAATATCAGCTGAGTAAATCATACTATGAATACTTGACTGTAGGTCTTTAATAGCTTTAGATTCACTAATATTCCATCAGGACTGAGCCAAGTTCGCTTGTGTTATAACATGGTTTAGAAAATACAGTATCAATTTTGCTCATTAAAACAGAGAAGACTTTAATATAGATACCTAAATAAGTAGAACTAGTTAGTCTATAAGTAACTACATAAATAAGATCAGGTTCTGTTCATTTGTTTTCAGAGAGGTTACGTATTTTTTCCTGCAGAAAGGTCTGATTGCTATCAACTTATTTTCTTACAATAAATTTGCTGATTGGTAACGTTTCCCAAGGCAACCTTAACCAGTCAACACGTTTGTGTAGTTTAGTTTTTTGTTTCATTGTTGGTATAGCTGAAAATTATAAGCTACGAAATAAATCGTTTTTGCTGGTATTTGAAGTGGGATTTTATACTTTAACGAAATACCTTACTGATAATGCATATGGAAAGCATAAAAATTTGCCATGTTTTTTTTGGTAATGGCATTGCCTTTACTGTAACAACTTCGGTGACAAAATGTAGGTAACTGGCAAACTTGTGTTACTAAGCCAGGATGAACAAAGAAGACAAACGAATTTGAGTGACTTGAATTTGATGGAACAGCTGTAATTATTGTTACCACTAAGCATCTTCCTTACGTAGGTCATAACGATTTTTAGCTGGAAAGTACCATTATTTTAGACCGGAATTATCAGTATATTTAGATCTGTATTGGTGTACGCTCCGGCCTCTAAATAATTTGAAGTTGTTATACATGACTATACAAATAAAAGAAGCTGTTAAGAATTACGAAGCCAACGTTCTGAAAAATGGAGCAATTGTTATATGTTTTATTTATATCAGTTTCATACTATCTTTTCCATATATATAAACTTCACCTTAGGTCACTGGCAGTGACCCGGTGTTTGATCTTAAAAAGCAATTCAAAAGAAACTTTCATAATAATGGTGATAAATGTTAAAAGGTTAGAAAAGTTAATAAAGGGTTGGAAATTTACATAAACTAATACTAATACTATTACACAAGCAAAAACCTCACAAAAGCAGCCAGTGTGTGTGTGTGTAGCTGATGAATTGAAGCTGAGAAAGAAAGTAGTTGATGAAAGGGAAGATTCATAATGGAAAAGAAGAATTGAAGGTTATTTAAAAAAGCTAAGAAGCTGGGTTAATGCTTTGGAAAGAGAAAAGAAAGCAATGTTGAAAAGAAAGAGAATATTTCAAGAAGTCAATGCTAAATATCGAATTGAAAGGAAAGGTGTAAGAACCATAATAGAAGAAATAAATGAACGCATTTTTGCAAAAAGTGCAAAACTCTGAAGATATATGCAAAGAATTTATTAGTTCAGACAAAACCAAATGTTCTCTGTTGACCCAAAGAAATTCTATAATAAACTGAATGATAGAAAAAGAAGTAATGACGTAGCTGATGGAGAAGAGAGCAAACGATTCTGGGGTGATATATGGTCTGTGAAGACACAACACAACAAAGAAGCCTTAAAATAAGTAAACAGAAAAAGGAAATGCACAAGGACAAAATGAAAGCACTAGTCATCAGTAGAGAAAATGTAATAAAACAATGTAATTGCCTAATCGGAAAGCATCAGATATTGATTGGGTACAGAGATTTTGAATATAGAAATTTAGTAACTTACATGAAAGGATACCAGATCAATTGAATAATGTGCCATAAGAATGAAGTGAAATACCGGAGTGGCTCACATTAGGGTGGGCAGTACTTTGCAAAAAAGACCTATTAAAGGCAATGTTGTCGGTAATTATCGTCGTATAACCTGTCTGCTTTGGAAATTAATGGTAGTTATTATTGCAGATAGCATCTATTAGTATATGGAATTCGAAAATCTTTTCCCAGAGGAACAAAAAAATTGTTAAAGAGAAAGCAGAGCGACGAAATGCGACGAAAGACGGTGCTAAAAGACTGTTAATAGAGATATACCAACCTTGTTATGCGATGGGTCAATTATGAAAAGCCTATGATTTTGTGCCACATAGTTGGATTATTGAATGTTTCGAATTGTTCGGTATTACAGATAGCGTAAAGAAGGTACC
The DNA here is from genome assembly GCA_003991215.1 of Morbakka virulenta. NCBI lineage: Eukaryota > Metazoa > Cnidaria > Cubozoa > Carybdeida > Carukiidae > Morbakka > Morbakka virulenta. The sequence goes on from RDPX01000057.1 coordinate 1,986,116, forward strand.
GCAAAATGGCACGAGGCAATGGAAACTATCATCATCTCAAACGGGCAAGTTCTAGGGAATGGTAATGTATATAGGGTAATCTTCCAAGATGATAGTTTACGACCATTACTTTTTTTTAATCAGTATGATAGCTTTGTCATTGCTATTGCGCAAAGTCAACGCTTACTATGAATGGGGTGATGTGAAAATAATTGAAACTTAATCACTTACTTTTCATGGTTGATCATAAAGTTTCCAGCAAGAATGAAGATCAGAAGAAAAAAGGAAGGAACGTTGAAAAATAATGGTTGCCTTTAGACATTTGTTATGACTCGCCAATCATTTTTGTAGATAACGCTAATTTTATCAGCCAGCTCCTAAAGCCTTGTAAGATGATGATGATGATGATGATAATAATAATAATAATAATAATAATAATAAATAATAGTAATAATAATTAGTACAGATCAAAAATAACTTTTACCAGGAGCTTGACGGAAGTATTAGATATGATAGGACAGTGCTAAATGAAGAGGATATTTTAAGATTCTGGAGTGATATTTAGGATGCTGGTGTCCAACATCTTAATAATGAAGTTAAGTGATTGAAAAATCTGAAAGAGGAAAAGAATAAAACTGGGCTTAAAGAAGAAGATGTGGGCACAAGAATGAAGCAGTTAACGAAACAGTGTCGGAAAATGCCAAACTGGAAGGCACCTACCTGGTCCTGACGGTGTCCAGGGATTTTGGTTAGAGAAGGTAACATCATACCATGAAAAGATAGGGATTCAATTACATAGAGTGCGTAGTGAAGAAGGTATATCGCCAGTATGGATGACACGGCAAGACAGTATTGTGCCAGAAAGACCCAGCTAAAGGAATTGAGATCGGCAATTTCCGACCCATATCATGCCTCCCACTTATCTGGAAGTTAATGAAAAGTATCTTGGCAGACAGCATGTATATATATATATATATCTTGATGAAAACAGCTTGCTACCACCTAAAGAAGAAGGGTGCAACGAGAAGTCTAGAGGAATTACGCGATAGACTAGGGGTGGATTAAAGCAAATGCGTAGGAAAACACGAACACTTCTGACAAGACGTGGGATATTGCACCCCATAAGCGATGTACACGGGATTGATGCCTCGCGTGGAAAAGGTGGCAGAGGATTAGTCAGTTGTGAAGGGTGCATCCCAGGTAAAGAACATAACCCAGGAAAGTTCTTGCGACCTAGAAAGTTCTTGCGACCCAGAAAGTTCTTGCGACAGGATATTGCATAGAGGCAGGTGAGATGAAACATTTTTAACTTTGAGTGCCTTTTGTAGAACTGTTTAAGAGCAGCCTTAATGGTTTATTTGTAGTACTAATTGACAACAGGTAGTGTAGCCTTAGCCACAGGAGCTGGAAAGTAAATTACTAGCGAACAATTAGAAACTGGAATTCTTTATAGGCTTTCTTATCTATAGTTAGTTTGCATTGGTGACGGAACGTGGCCCTTTACGAGAAACTAAAGAGTTATACCAGTCATGCAACCTTTTTATGACTTTCTGACCAGTTTGCATAATATATGTTATAATATGTACCAGCATTCCTTCATTTTAAAAAGTTTTTTTTTTCTGGTCGTTTTTTGTGTGTATTTGTGATAATTCTATATTTTTAATTGTAAAGGTTTTTAAAGTCAAAGCCAAAGACCTAGGTGACAGATTGCTTCCAGCCTTCAATACTCCCACTGGACTGCCATGGGCACTACTTAATCTTGCAAGGTACTGTAAAGTACTTAACTTTTGGTTTGAGTAAATACTTTTTCAGTGAGTTTTTGTTTGGGTTTTTTTTGGTGACAAAAAAAGTCCTAAAATAGCGGGGATGGATCTAAATGTGGTTTAAGTTTTTGTGCCACAAGAAAATGAAAAGCTCGTTGACCATGGTCGGGAATAATCTAAAGCTGGTGTTTCACTGGTTGATGGTAGACTGTACGTTTTATTAAAAATAAATGTCTTGGTCGAACGGCATTTGAACTTTCATGTAGTGAATGGACACATATGAAGTAAATGTTACTTGAATTATCACACAAAGGAGTAGGAGTAGAGCCCAAGTTCACTACAGAGGAAGCAAGAGATGCCATGAGAAGGATGAAAACAGGAAAAGCTGCAGGTTCAAGAGTTGGCTCATACCAATAGACAAACAGAAAGGCGACATCCTGGAATGTAACAACTACAAAGGTATAAAACTATTAGAACACTCAATAAAGATATATGAGAGAGTTATTGACAAGAGACTGAAAAGTCAAGTAGCAATAGATGAGATGCAGTTTTTATGCCAGGAAAAGGGACAACAGATAGCATCTACATTATGAGACAAAAGCCAGAGAAACCGTTGGAAGGTAACGAAACTCCTCTGCTTTGTTGACCTGGAGAAGGCGTACGATAGAGTATCGAGAGAAGTGGTATATTGGTCTTTGAGGAAGAGAGGAGTAACAGAGACAATGATCCGCACAGTCTAGAGCCTCTACCATAACTGCACTGCATCCGTACAGTGCGCTAGCGAAAGTACTGAGCCATTTGAGATAGAAGTGGGGCTCCACCAAGGATCAACCGTAAGCCCCTTTCTATTTCCCATGGTCATGGATACTGTCAGTTCAACGGCAAGAACCGGCATCCCAGAAGAAATACTATATTCTGATGACCTCGCTATTACAGCCAAGAGCAAGGAAGAGCTAGAGCAAAGGGTTCAACTGTGGCAGGAAGAATTAGAAAAGAAGGGACTAAAAGTCAACAGCAAGAAGGCAGAAGTGGCATGCAAAGCAAGACACGTCGTGAGCATTAGGGACTCAAAGAATGTGGAAATCAGCGAAGTGGGAAAATTTTGCTATCTCGGCTCAGTTTTATCCGAGGAAGGTGGATGTCTGGAAGAAATAGACGCCAGGACTACCAGAGCATGAATAAAGTGGAGAGACGTTAGCGGGGTAGTTTGTGATAGAAGGATGCCTCTGAAGCTAGAGACCAAGATCTATACAACAGTCATACGACCTGTGCTACTGTATGGATTGGAGACAGCGGCGTTAAGATAGGCAGACGAAAGGGCCCTTGAAGTGACAGAGATGAAAATGCTGAAGTGGATATGTGGTATATCACTTCTGGGACACCGGACCAACGAAGACATTCGAAGGTTTGTGGGTGTGCCAAACATATCGAGCAAGACCAGAGAAGCAAGGTTTAAAGTGGTGTGGGCATGTAATGAGGAGGAACCAGGAGAACCCGATAAAACAAGCGTGGCAGGCTACAGTTAAGGGGGGAAAGGCCAGAGGCAGGCAGAAGCTGAGATGGAGAGATGTTGTAAGGGAGGACATGAAGCAAGTTGGAGCGGATCCGGAGGACCACAAGGAGCGCGGATAGTGGCGGAGACTGTGTCGAGTGGCCGACCCGTCCTAGCGATGGAACAAGACCGCAATAAGAAGTAGACAAAGGAGTAAACGCGTTTCTAAATTTAAATGTAAAAGTAAATTGTAATACAGGAATGGTTATTTTTGTCTTTTCATAAGGCGTACATTATAAGAATTTTGAAGAAGTGCATGAGGGTGCATGTGGTTGGGAAGATTTTTACGCATAACAGATGACATCGTTTTGCAGTTTTGCAAGTGTTCCTCAGCCTGTTTACAAAATTTGAGTAAAAAGAATATTTGCAGAAATTTGAGACCCCTTTAAATAAGCGTGAGAAGCCGTATCCTGTATTATTTATGACCTTATTTACTGTACATTCATATTTTCTGTATTTATATTGTGGAAAATATCTTTTCTTGAACCTCATTTTGTAGGTGGACTGTCTTATCGTTTCTTTTTAGCCATGTTGCGTGTTTTTGTTACTGTTGTGAAACAGATCAACAGCATATAAAAACTTTTAAGGTTTTGTTGTTTGAATACTGATAATTAACTATGAAGTAAAAGCTGCTGGTATATGCTTTTAACCTTTTAACAAGATTTCGTATTCTAATTTTGCAAATGTTATTAATCGCCCGTCAAGTTCTAACTGTGAGGCGATTTTTAACTCTTAGGCGATTTATTCGGCTGTGGCTTCACATTATTTGTTAAGCTATCAATTATTGCCTGTTATGTCATTTGAATGTAAGAAGATATAGAAATAATTCAGATGTAAGTGACAAGTCAGCCTAACCGTTTTGCTCAAGTTTTATTATGTATTGGTTTCTTGCAGCCAAACTTCTTCGCAGTCTGTAACCCAGCAGGGACAAAAAGAGGATTTGTCACTTTTTGTGCCCGAATGCTTATCTAAAACTAACTGTGCATTACCTTTGGAACATGACGGAAGCGCGTCTCTTAAACATGTTGATGCTCTAATAAAATTATTTCTGCCCATTAAGACATTTCTCAAACTACGACCATGTACATTTTTTTTGTTAATTATCTGTTAATTTATTTTTTATCTTCTATAAAATGAAACCATTATTAAGTCATGCAAAACACACGTTAAGGATAGAGTTGGCCACACGCTAGCGCCGGTTTCGGATACATCTTGCTAATATAGTAGCAATGTTTTACCTGATTTTCCACTAGCACTATCGAGTCAGTTAGTTCAGTGGTACAAATACTGCTGATTGTGGTCCTAAATATTTAGTCATGACTTATGGCTGTTAACGAATTGCAACCAAGGGTTTATTGTTTTATATTCCAATAATGCATCTAAATCTTCATGCAATTGAGAATAGTAATACTGCCTTAAAAAGTACGTAGAAAATGCCTTGGTATTAAGATGCCTGCGTAAAAGCCTCCCACATTGATAGACGTAAATATTGCTTGTGTACTTCCTCTTCACTGTAATAGTAACTCAGGGGTTGAATATTGTTAATTATGTAAGTGCTGTAGCAAAAGGATAACCATTCTTTTCGTGTTAGCTTTTATGAAATTTATAAGTACACGAATGCAATACAATTTTAGAGGAAACCTTTACACCGACTAATTTTTTGGGTCAAAGCTATAACAAACTTGAGTTGTTTGGTTTATATAATCCGTACATGAGGTTATTTAAGCTTTTATTAGTTTTTATTGTCAGAAACGTTCGAGAAATGTTGTTAACAGTCACTTCAGCAGACGGTGATTGCCAAGTGGAACCCGGCGTGTCCACTCCTTCATAAAAAGTGCTACTCATCCTTGTTTCTAAATGCACTGAAGAAGTATAAATCTTTGTCAGCCCTAGGTTCCAGGAATTTCAAAAAGGGTGGGTATTTTGCCCATAAGCAGTGATAGCAGAAACTGGGGGCTTTTTATAGAAAAGTTATCCGACGAAATTTACATCCAGCTAGCTGTATGTAAATGGTATCTTATAATGCATTATAATATATTATGTACATTATATACATTATAGTACATTGTGTACATTATGGTTTTTATTATAGCTGTGGTCGAAAAAGAACATGTGGCTGCTTTGTATCTTTTTTTGGTTGGGCAACCCGTGATGTTTTTTTTGCATAACTTTTAAAAGGTCTTAAGTTCCCTTGAAGTTTCTAGGGACAGAATTTTTGTTTAAGAATATGGATAGGAAGTTTTTTGTTAAGTTTTACCCGAAAGATTTATCGACACCCCGTTTTTTTACGCAGACCATGATGAAAAATGACATATTGGAAATGGTTTTCTTTTGATTTTAGATATTTTTGGCTCAATGAATATATAATTTTTATCAAGATGAAACTCTTCCTTTTCAGTATGTATTCCCATGAGACTTATGAACTTCCAATACGCTTCACACGCAACACACAGGAAAGGAATTTTCCGCCATTAACTTTAAGAATCTGAAAGTGTTTGATTGAAATATAGTTGAAATATCACGTAATCAAAATCTGTCTTTTTTTATTCACACTGACGGTATTAACAGTGGACAGGTTATGAACTGATTGTTGCCAACAACTTTAGTAACTGTAGTAACTGTTACACAAGTATATTTTAAAAAGTTGCCAAGCCCAGAGATTAGTTTGAAGTGAAACATGGTTTACCTGATTGTTTACTTAGTGGTATTTGGAATCCTGTTCAGACCTAACGTGGGTATTAATTCCATGTTTCTTTGTTACTTTTACCTAAACGTAACAGGATTCAGATGAGATATTTTGTACTTACTGTTCCATTTTTCTTGTGTTTTAAGCCCCAGTTAAAAGACAGCCTCTTTGCCAGTAACACATAGCATTGATAGAAAACGTGTTATCATAAAGTTATAATGCACATTTTGTTTGTATACTTAGCTATCGTAAGTCCAGCATTTTTCATTGTGCAGGTTTTGACATATTCGTTGAACTCATATATCCACACGTTTTGATATTGTACTTTTTGTTTATATATTGTAGCGGGGGTGGAATGAATTATGGTTGGGCATCCGGTGGACATTCCATACTCTCGGAATTTGGTAGTCTACATCTTGAGTTTACTTACCTGTCCCACATTACAGGAGATCCTACTTACGCAAAAAAGGTATTTTTATTGTAAATTGTACCAACATAGTACTTTGGTATGGTTTACTGTGATGACAGTCAACATGAAAGAAAAGGTTTTTATTATTGTCTTTTTGAATGTGGTGTAATCTGTGGTGATGTAAATGTTTGGGCTGGTTTGTGGGGGGGTTTTTTGCTGTTTTTTGTGTTTGCTTTGTTACTGGATTTTTTGTAGTATACAACATCTTAATTGCTGTAAAGTAGACATGATAATAGGCAAAAATCAAGGTTCCTTTAAGATTTCTGTTGCATTAAAGTACAGAAAATAATGTAATGGGGCTCGTAGGTAATTTGAGGTTTTATTGCCCCATAGTGGTTTATGGTACTGGTTTTAAAAGATAAAAAGTGCCACAAAATTTCATTCAAAAAGAAGAGGATTAGTTAAACAAGTTTTGTCTGCTGAAATCAAATGTCTACTGGCGTTTATAATAGTAATAGTTCATGAATACTAATAAGTCTAAGGTATATTGAACACTTAGAGGAAATAACAATGGTGTTAACGTAAAGAACTTTTGTCACCAACAACCAAACGAGAATTTTGATACTTTGGAGAGGTACTTAATGTGGGAATTTTATTTGTAAAATTATATCAACATAATAAAGACTGTTTATGGAATGGGCTTTTGCGAACGGGATACATTTACTTTAAGAAAGGAACCTTTTACATGTAAAATTTTGCTTTACCACTAGTTGCTCTTACAGTTTCTTAGCCTGTCTGTGTGATTACATTAAAAGCATGACTTTGTACCGTACTTGTGGTTTTTGTTTACTTTAGGTTAACAGAATCCGAGAAATAATGCAACAGGCCGACAAACCAAACGGATTATACCCCAATTACATGGACCCAAGATCAGGAGTATGGGGCCAGCGTAAGTTGTTTTCACTATTAAGGCTGAAATAATTTTAATAATAATAATGGAAACTTTTTATTTTTTCATCTGAACATATACAATTACAAACCTCACTAATCAAGGTAGTTTGCATTGGCTTGCCTATTTAACAAAATCAAAATTAAAAATTTTACTAACAAAATCAATAAAGCGACAATAGTTCAGGGCTGGTCCGTGGTTTATTTCCACGACAGAATATGTAGTATGTGGTGCGAATGATTATGTTGGAAAGTTTGGTTGAAAGAAAGCGCTCGTGTTTGTTGTCGATGTTCAAAGCGTTGCACATTTTACTGAANTGCGAACGGGATACATTTACTTTAAGAAAGGAACCTTTTACATGTAAAATTTTGCTTTACCACTAGTTGCTCTTACAGTTTCTTAGCCTGTCTGTGTGATTACATTAAAAGCATGACTTTGTACCGTACTTGTGGTTTTTGTTTACTTTAGGTTAACAGAATCCGAGAAATAATGCAACAGGCCGACAAACCAAACGGATTATACCCCAATTACATGGACCCAAGATCAGGAGTATGGGGCCAGCGTAAGTTGTTTTCACTATTAAGGCTGAAATAATTTTAATAATAATAATAATAATAATAATTTTAATAATTTTAGTCTTAAGATGCAACTATTTACTTATCTACGTTATGTATTTCAAACGCTGTTGTTTTTTTTTGGAAAATAGAAGTTTTTTCAAGGGAAGTACTAGGTATACCCTTTTTGTTAGCAAATTTATGAGGTTCACATTTAAAAAGGACACAAACAGTTTCTTGGCAAAGGACTATTCTTATGTTTTTGGGTTTTTTTATTTTCAAGGTTATTGTACACGTCTGTTTTCAAAAATATGTCTGCGACACAACGTGTAGTACAGTCGGTGGTATATATGTTTTTTGTACGCTGAACCGTGCTGTCTTGAAATCTGAGGATGGCCAAGAGCAATAGTGATAATTTCAGTAGTCTTTTTTAATGGAGAACCAAGTAGGCCTCAAAACTAGCCAATGAAAGTCTTTTTGTTTTCATTTTCTTGTTATTACTTTCCTAGTTATATCTTTTCATCAAAATTGTTAATACTTAAGCCTGCAGTTATGTTCCGCCATCATGCCAGGAGTGTTGCAAATAAATTTTGATTTACCGCCGAAACAGTTATTCTCACCTTTTGTCCATTTGCCTCATAACAATATTTTGTGTAATGACTTTTGTGTAGAGCATGTATCATTGGGCGCATTGGGAGACAGCTTTTATGAATATTTGCTTAAATCTTGGATTATGTCAGGAAAGACGGACAAAACTGCGCGGAGAATGTACGATGATGCAATTCAGGTGTGTGATAGCTTTCAGTAAAATATTGTTTGTTTTTACATTTTCAGTTGTTTGCATCCTGAATTAAGAACTTTAAAAGGAAATTGCGGTCAAAAAATCAAATAGCCTTAATCCACAAAAGTTTTTAGGAGGAATTGTTTAGTGTGATTCTCATTTCAGGCCAATATTTAGTTATTTGTATTTTCCAAGGTACAAAGTGCTAGTTTTCGCATTTTTTCGGAAAAGGCTACTATCTTGAAAGTTCTCGTTTTGAAACGAAATGTGACGTCACATACATGTTCAAAAGCATAAAACCGAAAAGTGAATTTTTTGCACCGCAGAAAAATAAACAAGTGTGTACATCATCTAGTCGAAAAATTACTGTTTTACTGGTAGCATTCTAGAAAATACCTCGCTGTCAGGCAATGAATACCAATCATGTGATTGGAGTTCATAAGCTAAGGTACTTCAAGATTACTGGATCTTGAAAACCTGCGAAGTATCCTTGAAGAATATGCAAGGGAAAAAGGGAGAGTAGCTAAATGGTTTCATACAATTTGCCGGGAATGGAAAATAAAGACATTTAAGTTGAATAGGAACAGGATTATTTTTGAGAAACATTTTGAATTTGAAATGTTTCAGAAAGACTTACGTACCAAAATGTTGGGGTATACCCCGCGAAGAAAAATTCTACAAAAGACGCAATACCGACAATTTTCTCACAGAGACCAGTTGTAACAAAAGGACTAGCCAGTATTAAAATATCAGAAGTTATACCGAAGAAAGAGGTAAGTTTTTTCTCTTAGTAAATAATATCTGCAGGTAAATTCATACCTCGTTATGTATGTTGTATTTTTGCACATACTGGATTTAAAACGTTTTCTTCGTTGGGCAATCTAATTAGACGTTTTGTTAGGTTGTTTTCTTAGAGACTTTAATTTTGGTATTTAAAGGCCTCCTGCTCTTTGGTTTCCGTCGGTAATTAAGTTATTACTATAGTTGTTAATGCCTTATCATTTTTCATATTTGCCTCCCTTAATTTAATTCTCCTGTTTGTATTATTATAGTTTGGATTGTCATGATGACCTTATTATTAAACTTACCCCCATTTAATTTCCGAGCCCAGAGTATTTTAGGATAGACTGTAGTAAGGCTAGAATTTTGCTACTTTAAAAACAACATATTCTTATTTCCTGTATTTTTTGCTACACACAATGGTTTTTGGACAGTGATGGGGAAAAAGACTAGCGAAGTTGTGGTGTCACATTTTAACCCATGTTTCTGAAGCTGGGAACTCTGTTGCATGTTAAAAAGCTGGCTGTGTTGAACGTCTTTCAGAGTTAGAAAGAAAAAAAAATGTGAAAAAAAATTGAATTGCGTGCTACAGATAGACTCCCATTCTTTCCAAAGTACACGAAACAGAGAAAAAAAGAAAACTATGAGTATGAACTTTGGCCTGTCACTAAATCTGTGAAAAAGAAGCTGTTCAAGAAGTTGAAAAAGAAAGACTGCAGAAAGTTGGGAGAGTGAATTGAAGCATTAGCAAATCATCTTTTGTCGTCTGCAAATATGCGTGATGGATTTGGCTTTGTTTTTGAAATGCCACATTGTCAATAGTCAGATATGGCGGGCTGTAGAGAAATAACACAGTTGTTGTCGTCATTCACTCAAAATAAGGAAAATTAAATGGCTGGAACCTGGTAGCCTAGCCCACTTGGCAGTTTAAGAAGTTTTGAATGACAAAAAAATTTTGGGTGATTTTGAAAACCTCACTATTGCTTGCCACACAGGTAAACTGAAAAATTTTCATCGTTTACTTCCAAAGTCTTGGCCAAAGGGACAAGAATTTGATTATGATGTTATGCTGGCAAGGTGTCAATTAGCCATTCTGGACTATAATCACAATGCCAACCGACAAAAAGGAATTGTTACAAGTTATAAAAACAAACAGTACGAGGATCAATATTGTTACAGATATTCAAAATTTCCACAGAAGTGGCATGTAAGTTCAATTCTGGTAAAAAGTCAAAGACTTAAAGATTTAAAAAAGATAAAATGATCACTAAAGTGGTAGAAAATAAAATTTTGGACTTAAAGTAACACAAGCCTTACCCAAAGACTCGACCGAAAGATATAGCTGTGGTGACAGTGCCACTCAAAGAATAACTGATACAAAAAGGTTGAAATAACAAAGCATGGCAAGTAGACATGGAACAAATTAGACTGCAAGAATCACTTAGTACAACACTGTTATAAGGCTGTTTTAGGATTAGCTAATTCTGTATGTTTGGAAATATTGCGCAACTTCAAATTAAAGGATCAACATGAAACAGAATGATGTATCAGAAAGTATAAACCAAAAAAAGTGTTTCCTAGTACAAAAATTGACCCAAATAAAAAATATTTGAATAAGTAACCTACCCCCTAAAGTAGTGTCATTTTCTAAGCCTAAATAATTAGTTTGATTACCAAAATTTCTCACTTTAGAGCCCAAATGCCACAATGGTATAAATGAACCCATAGTCAACCTTTCAAATCTTTATGAAGCTTCTTAACGAAAAAATTGTCATCTATAATTTAACTGATATCAAAAGGTATCAGTTACAGTATAGATAAAGAAAATGTTGGTACTGGACTGGCATTTGAATAGGCTCGATGTTCTACTTTTCTTTGTTAAGTTGAAAAAGATACTCATATTTTAACTCAGTTATTACATCTCCAAAAGCCAAGTGTTATCATATTCTGTTTCATCTTCGTTATCATCTTGAATGAATCCTATGTTGCTTCCGGTTTCCTCTGAAAACTTTCTACGCATTTTTGAAATGATATATCCTAGAATTTATTCTCTGGTACCACTTACCAGCCTATCATGTATTCAGGATGTAAAGTTCCAATAAGGAAGAAGTCTGTATCCCCTACATATTAACTACCTTTGATGGAATCGGAACACAAAACAAATCATATTTACTGTATCCATATTGGGAGTCAACATAGTATTAAGCTACTGATATTTTCTCTAAAATTCTATTGGACAGTCGTATGAACCCCAAAACAATACATCATCATCAAATACGCTTTTCGACGTTGGTCGACATTGCACCAAATTCTGTTTTCAAGAGTCTTTGATCAGTTTTTTATTAGTGTCCTCCACTTTACTCTTATCATGTGCAATTATTTCTGGTTCCTTATCCCCAATTTTTGGCAGTCTGATGTTTGCTGGCTGTTTATTGACCTTCAGATCTTCGAAGAGTTTTCCTCTGTCGACTATGTCGAAAGCTTTCAACATATCTAATAGTAATATGTGGCCTTCATAACTTGCTGATGTTACTGCCTTCTCAGCCATCATTTTTATTGAGAATACATGTTCGCTGGTACTTCGGCCTTGACTGTATGCTGCTTGGGTGATGGGAATATGTCTCCTAATTTTACTGCCTGTTCTTCTTATCATGCAAATGGGTAAGATCTTTCGTAAAATTGTTAATAGAATGATGGGCCGGAGTTTTGATGGTGGTCCTCTTTTCTTGCTTGGTTAAGGCAACGGTATCAGTAAGCCCTTTTTTATTTCTGTTGGGTAGTCTCCTGTCTCAGCTATTCTATTTAATATCTGTGCAATGCCAATTTTTAATTCTTTTGGTCTATACGTCAGCTGTTCAGCGGTGATGCTGTCAATTCCCGCACTTTTGTTATTTTTATGGGATTTGATGGCTTTCCCTAGTACTTCTTCATTAAAGGGGTTTTTCGTAGGTGTTGGTGACACTTCAGGTATTTCTTTTTGGTCTTTTGCATTGAATACCTTTTCGAAGAATCTGCTGATTGTCTCTACAGTTTCTTATTCATTTCTTGTTAATCTCTTTTCATTTGTCTTATTACTTTGAACATTTTTGTTGAATCATCTTGACAGCTTTCTATCTCTCCTATATGTCTTCTCACCTTTTCTTCTTCTTTCTCTTGTATCATAATGTGTATTCCTCTCATCGCTTTATTTCTTTCAGTTTTTAACTCTGCTCTTTTCTCACTTGATCTTGTGGCATTTATTCTTAAAAACAATACATTGTTCGCGATCTTAATTTAACTGACAACAGATTATTAAGCACACACAATGCCTAGTCATGAACTACGAGTTAAAAAATTACGAGGGTTAAAATACCCATGTCATACGACTGCCATGTGAAAGGAACAAGGGCCCCACAAGTCCCAGACAATAAATAATAGCCTTTACTCGTAAGCGAGCATAAACTAGCGTAAATAATTAACAACAGATTCATTCGAGAAAAACATTAAAAATATATATTCTATCTTTTTCTTCTTTCTTTTCTTCTTCGATATCTATCAGTTCGTAGAACATTCAAGCTTTCACAAACAGCCTGAATTTTCGAACGCCACAACGAACGGTTCTTTGCAACAATATTCCAATCAAGTAAATCAATTCTCTTCAAGAGCTGTTTACAGTTATCTTTGTATCTTAGTTTTGGTCGTCCAACTGAGCGTGAGCCATGTTCAAGTTCACCGAACAATATCATCTTAGCTGCTCTAGCATCATCCATACGGCCGACGTGGCCAAGCCATCGTAAACGACTCTTTGCAATTAAAATTTCAATGTCATCGATGTTAGCTCTATTCAAAACTTGTTCATTGCTTACGTAGTCGTCCCATTTGATTCGCATAATTGAGCGAAGGTGGCGTTGCTGGAAGGTACGAAGTTGTCGAATTTCGTATGAATATAGAGTCCACGTCTCACTTCCGTACAACAGAATCGGTAGTAAACATTGTTTGTATACTGCGATTTTAGTGGTGATCGTCAGATCGTGGTTATCGAATACTCGATGTCTAAGCCTACCAAACGCACTTGATGTAGCTTGGATACGAGAAGTAAGCTCGACTTGCAGTTTACAATCTTTTGAAACAAAGCTACCAAGATACTTGAAACGATCAACATTTTTCAGGGGTATTTCGTCGACAAAGAAGATCACTTCCGGACCCATACATAGTACTTCGGTTTTTCCAGCGTTGATGCGTAGTCCAAATCGTTTGGCTGCCGCATTGTAAGCATCAAGGAGTTCTTGTAAACCTTCAGGAGAATCGCTCATCAATGCAATATCGTCTGCATATTGAGCCTCTCGAATGAATTCGTACATGACTTTTGAGCTGGCTTTTAAGCGTCTCAAGTCGAAAAATTTTCCATCTGTTCGGAACCTTATCAAGATCGAACGACTGTGTTTGATTTCTTTAAAAGCAACGAGAAGTAGAACAGCTGCGTATATTCCAAACAGAGTCGGTGCAAGTTTACAGCCCTGCTTCACGCCGCTAGTGTATTCAAAAAGCTTTGAGAGGACACCATCGACAATTAAACGAGCATTGACGTTGGTGTATAAAAGTTTAATCAGTTTTAACAGCTTCGGTGGACAGCCGATCTTTTCCAAGATTGAAAAAAGCAATTGACGATTTACGGTGTCAAAAGCTTTGGTAAAGTCTATGAAAGCGATGTACAAATTACGGTGTTGTTCTCTGCTTTTTTCCATGACTTGTCGCACGGTAAATATTCCGTCAATGGTACCACGACCTTCTCGGTATCCTTGTTGAGATTCAGGGTAGATTTTACGAGCAAGCACAGTCAGTCTCTGCAAAATCATATCAGCAAGAAACTTTCCAACAACACTTAGAAGCGAGATACCTCGATAATTCCCACATTGGCTGCGGTCTCCTTTCTTGAACAGTATTGTGATATTTGGATTTACGAGATCTGATGGTAGAAGTTCTGTAATCCAGAATAGGTTGAAGAAGGTCAGAAGGTAGTTTTTCAAAGCGTTACCTCCATACTTTAAAGTCTCTGGAAGGATGCCATCTGGTCCTGGACTTTTCCCTGGCTTCATGTTCTCAATCGCCTTATCGAACTCTTCCTCATTGAACGGTCCATCGAGTGATTCGTCAACGGGCATTTGATCGATATCATTCAGAACTTCCATATCTGCATCAGATTCTATATTCAAGAGATCTGAAAAATGTTCAATCCAACGGTCGTTGATCTCTTTGTCAGTTGTTAAAAGCATACCGTTTTTCGAACGAATTTGGTGCAAGCTTTTCGACCTTGGACCATACACTTCACGCAGTATTGAGTAGAATTCTCTCAGGTTATTTTGATTGTAGAAAATCTCAGCTTGAAGAGCTTTATTCATAAACCAATCGTTCTTTATTTGTCGAACCTGACGTTGTATTTCTTTCTTGTTTTGACGTCGATCCTTAATGAGAGCATAGATTTCGGCATCATTCTCATCGAACCAGTCGTTTTGTTGCTTTCGTTTCTTTCCAAAAGCAAAGGTAGCTGCGTTTTGAAGACACTCTTTGAGATCATCCCATTCTTGAGAAAGTCTAGTCAAATGTTGGTCGAAATAGCTGTGAAGTCGATCAATGATTTCCGGTGTTACTTTGATTGATGGTCTAGTAGGTGGTTTTTTCCCTTTCTTTTTGCGTTTTAGGGAGAAAGAACATTTGCAAACGAGTAGTCTGTGATCTGTAAAACAGTCTGCAGATAGATTGACTTTGACTACATCAATGCATTGGCGAGCAAGGTGGTTTGCAAGGACATGGTCAAGCTGGTGCCAGTGTTTCGATCTAGGATGTTTCCAAGTGGTTTTGAGCGAGTTTTTCATCTGAAACATTGAACCCATGACTGAAAGATCGTTCTCAGTGCAAAAGTCGAGGAGCATCAGACCGTTCGAGTTCATCCTACCAACACCATGCTTTCCTAGTACTTTGGGCCATAGCGTCCAATCGCAACCAACACGAGCGTTAAAGTCACCGAGGATGATAAGATGGTCGTCACTGTTGGTTTTGATTGCGTTCATAAGTTGGCTGTAGAACAGTTCCTTTTCCTCTTGAGATCGTTGCATTGTTGGAGCGTAGGCGCTTACAAGTTTCAAATGGTTTCCAGATTTCAGTTTAATTCTGAGAGTCATAAGTCTGTCAGAAATGTTCGAGATGTCAAGATGAATATTGGAGAGTACGTTTGAGACTGCAAAACCGACTCCAGCCTCCTTTTTATCTCCTCCACTCCAGTAGAAAGTAAACTCCTTTTCAATCAGATTACCAGTACCCTCTCTCCTAACTTCGCTAATGGCACATATATCGATGCGAGCATTTTGTAATTCACGCGAGATTATTGCTGTTGCGCGTTCTGGACGGACTGAATCAACACTGTCATTAGTTGTTCTAACATTCCAAGAAGCAAGCGATAAGTTTTCGTAACGATTTGTCGGGTTTTGTATGTTTTCCACCACTACCGACGATTGTGGTGCATCAGTTTCCCCTGATGCGGTAACATTATCAACATCATTCAAATCTATCATCATTTCATTATACTATAAGGCTACCCCAATGAATGACGACATTGTTTGGGGTGAGAACAATGTCCCTTGGCAGGATCCCTTGTTGGTGCAGCGGCAAAGCGAAGCTAGGACAGCTACGAAGGATAGATCCTGTTGCGTGGTGCCAGAGTTACAACCGAGTTGATTGATAAAACTGCCAGGTGCCAGAAGCGATGCCGAGTTGACAAACACAACTGGCGGTGCCAAAAATGATGCCGAGTTGACAATCAAGATTGCTGATGTCGTTCCCTGACACGGGGGGCTAAGGGTGTAATATCACAGGCCCAACTGTGAACACCCAGGCTAGTGGAGGGAAGGAGTCGCCTTACTTCTCCATTCTAGAGCGAGGCCCCAGGCCCGGCCCAAGCCACTGCCCCAGACAATAAAATATTATAATTATAACATCATAAAATGATAAATGACCAAGTAATCATGACTCTGTTTCTCGGCCAAAGCCACGAAGGCACGCTCGTGTTTTTTTTTCTTTGCAACCGACAGTATGGCTATTCTCTTAAGGGAAAATTCCTAAATTCTTACACAGGTACAGCTGAAGTTTGAGGAAAGCATGGAATTGTGTTAAAAAGGCTGTGTTAGCCGTAATGTTAAGATTAGCCAATTTACCAAGCTGCGATGAAAAGCAATCTAACTCGACGCGAATCAGAAAATAGAAACAAGAATTTCCATTTAAAACATATACAAAGAAGTATTATCACTGTCTAGAATTATAGTGCTTACGCTTTTAAAAATATTACCTGTTCGCAAACTCCTCTACAATAATTTTAATCGTTTGCCCTCGAGTTTTGAATTCCTGTAGTGAAACGACACTTGCCCTTAACACGGACTTGTAAAGACAAACTGCGTGAAAATCTTCATACCTTCCGAAACATGTCAAGGAAACCAAGAATATCTGCAAGACCGCAATTCCTTGATTCCTCAATTTTGGCCAACTTTCTGCATATGCCACAAGTGCACCAGAAATCTACACTGACTCGCATTTAGTCTTGATAGAGACCGTGATGAATTTTCGTCCAGTTTTTGACCCTCGTTTTCTTTTCGTCCTGACATTCCACTGGCACCAAGTTCTTCTTCGCTGTACTCTGCTTCAGGTGTGTAGCTGTCCATTGAAAAAGAAGCATCTATAAATACAATAATGACACAAAGCGCAGAGTTAACAGGAAAGTACACAACCCTTGTTTAACATTCCAGTTCAATTTAACGTATAGTAAAGCATTTGATTAAACTTGGTTCATTCAAGGTAACGTGTTTTGTATTTTGTATTTAGATAACCTTTATTTCGATGTAAGCTATTGACTGTACAAGTAGCCTAGAAGCCGTGAATGTTGTGTTGTTGGGGGCTTTTCCTGCTTAGAGCAGGCATATTGGCCATCAGGTTATGTTTTGGGTTTTGACAATTTTGGAAACCAGGCCTCGAGAACAGGCCTTGCCAAACGTCTCCCAATGTTGCAGCCGGTTGGTGTTTATTTTCAAAGATAAGTATTGAGATTTTCCAAGTTGGAAGAAAAAGATGAAATACTATTTCCTTAACAATAACTCGTATTATGTACAGTTTGGTGGGGGCAGGGGTATCTGTTTTTTTATTTATTTATTTTTATCTTTTTATTTGTTAAAGCAGCTTCAGTTGTTACAACAGTTATTACTTGTACCAGGTAACAACTTGAACTGATGTTTTATCAAAACATTTTTTTGGCACAAGTTAACTAAAGAGGAAGTGACTTATGTTCATTAGGTCAACACTACAAAATAAAAGAGAGGATAGTTTCCATACTTCAGTAAAATAAGATAGTAACATAAATGTACAAAATACACTGACTATTTTTAACCACTGCAAAAGAGGTGAAAAATGCGGCAATAATGGTGTGCCTAGGCCTGACGACGTTTGTCGGAGGTAAGAATAGAAATATATTAGACATCGGAATTTGAAAGTCATTTTTTACGTAACAAATTTTCAGTGTTTCAATTGAAATTATCTTGGAGGAGTTGGAAGCATGAGCATTTGTGGAGATCAGTCATGGAGCTGCTATGCCTAACTTTTTTGCACAGCGGGAAATCTTTTGCATTTTTGGTCATTGTTGTTCTTCCTTTGCACAGTGAAGTTAGAATTTTCTGTCTTTTACAACATAGTTTTTTATTTTACCACCATAGGCAATTGAGCCGTCTCTTATTCATAAATCGCCATCAGGTCTTACTTATATTGGGATTTACAACTTTGGTAGCATCGAGCATAAGATGGAGCATTTGGTAGGTTATAAGTTTGTTTTAATGGCAAACAGATTTTGTTGTGGTAATGCACTTTTGCTTTGATTTATTTTCTTAGGCTTCAGTTACTCATGTTGAGCTACAATCTTTGTCGACACTACTTTTGGCTTGTTGAATAGCATTTTGGAGCTGTAAATTTATTTACGGTATGACAGCACACCGTTTTGAACCCATACCGATCGAATTTTCTCCGAGGTATTATAAGAACTTGTAAACAGATACTGCTGGTGCCAATACTACTGCCAAGAAGTGGAGTGCATAGGTCTGGAACAATGATATCCAGTTTTTAAGAGAATGCTTATAGTTGAAATAGATAAAAATGTTGCAACTTTCTTTTTTCTTTTTGATTTCTGATTTTTATGCAACCATTTTCCTGTAACAACCAACTTGACATCTTGCTGTATCTCTATTCGGATTTAGACGACCTTTACTTGTATTTGTAAAGAATTTTAGTAAGATTAAATTAGTTCTTATTAGGTACTAGCAAAAAATGCTGTTAAGTTTAAGTTTACATAACATGCAAAGGAAGATTGTTTACAACTATTGCCACAGTGCTGCTAATTAATTATTTTTCAGCTCTTATATGTAAAAGTCAAACTGCTTGTGTGGCTGGCTTGTTTTATTTGCATATTAATGGTATGATTGGATAAAGGAAAAATGTTTTGTGTAAAGAAGAACGAGATATTTCATTCCTGCAAATCAATCTTCCCTTAGTTTTTGTTACTGATGTTAACTCCTGGTACTGAGATGGTTCGGTCATATGTAAAACTTTACAATCAAATTTAAAATCCTGTCGAACATGCTGAACGACCGAAATATTAATTGTCAATCAACGTGAATTAATGGGCTCGTGGATCATGGCTTGATAAATGTTACTAGAACGTTGTTCAGCTCACCAGGCTACAACACGCCACCCTGCAGACGATAAATGGCAAATTCCCCAGATCTACTTCTACATTGATGCAGCGTCAAGCACATTTTCAGTTCATTGTCTTAACTGAAGGTGAGCTGCTTTCGACTGCCACCGTTGTTTGCAATGAATGAGCAGGAAACAAACTTATTGTGACATCATCCACAGTGAATCGTAGGTCAAAGACGGAGTATTTGCCACCAGTTGGAGAGACAGGAGACATCATGATGAATGAATACAACTCGAACGCAAGAGCCAAGCTACCGAAATGTCACCAGTTCAAATACCTTGGCACCACGATCCAACAGGAGGGAGGCTGCCAAAGGGAAGTCGAACTGCGCATTTCTAAAGCCTGGAACAAACGGAGAGAGTTAACTGGAGTACTCTGCGACAGAAAAATGCCTCCCAAGCTCAAAGTGCTAATTTATAAAACATCAGTGAGACCAGCCCTGATCTACGGAAATGAAACTTGGCCTATTACGGGTACGATCAGATCAGCTCCTGTGAAATGCGCATGCTCAGATACTGCCTTGGAATAAGTTTAGAGGAGCACAGGAGGAATGAGACGATAACAACAGAAGCAGGGGTGATGCCAGTAAAAGATCTGATGAGAAAAAG
Organism: Morbakka virulenta; assembly: GCA_003991215.1. Classification (NCBI taxonomy): domain Eukaryota; kingdom Metazoa; phylum Cnidaria; class Cubozoa; order Carybdeida; family Carukiidae; genus Morbakka; species Morbakka virulenta. The sequence goes on from RDPX01000057.1 coordinate 2,005,940, forward strand.
GAGGATGGAATGGTTTGGCCATGTTTGTCGCCGAAAAGCAGAGGAAGACATCATGATGGTATGCGAAATGAGAGTTGAAGGAAATAGAGGCAGAGGCAGATCAAAGCAAAGATGGAGGGATACAGTGAAAATAGACCTCTGGCTTGATGTGGAGAGAGAGAGAGGAAACTAGCGACATGACCAGGTGGCGGAGTCTGGTCGAGCGGAAGATACGGCAGAAACCCGCTACCCGGTCAGGATATAGCGGAGCAAGGTGAGCAAGCAAGGTGAGCAAGCAAGGTGAGCAAGCAAGGTGAGCATCCAAAGTGAATCGACAAGAGAACGAGAAAAAGTGTTGCTTTGACTTGCTTTTAACAAATGCAAAAAAAGATGACGATGGTGATGAAGGATCTGTTAAAGTTTTGAACACAACCTCATGACTAAACCTTTGGCTTTGTATTCATGGTAGGAAGGACATTTCCCCGTGCCAGTTTTATGCACATGTGCGAGCTGGGGTTTTATTTTGAAGATTGGACATACTTGTTGACCTGAGTACTTAAACCTTTGGTCTGAAGCAGGCTTATTGGTAAAGAACATATTTTATCTTTTACCATTTTTATCATGTGGTGGGTAAAGTTAAAGTGTTCTTGAAGCAAATTATACTCTCTTGCATCCCAATGTATTTCCAAGCTGTGTGAGTTATCATGCTAACTACTTTGTATAACTCTTTAGTTATAGCTACGCCCATTTAGCTCCAAGAAAATCATTGATTCTTATGTGAAGCCTTTAGCATTGTCATGAAAGTGACATTTCTTTAGTACATTAAGTACCAAGAAATTGAGGTAAAAAAGTTAAGAGAAAATTACTATAAAACTACCAATGCAGTTTTTAGTACCAAAAAACTCATAGTTTTAATGAGACGCATGCATTTATTTTCAAGAGTCATAAGATGTATTGTTGTAGGTGTAATGGTCATTTATTTATTTTATGACATTTTTGTGTGTGTGTGTTTCCAATCTTCTTTTTTTACGTAATTTTTATTTGTATGTGCTTTTATAGTACGCGGGAGAAATAACACTCGCGTTGGCAACTGTGAAGATCAGTTTGAATTTAATAAAACTTTACCCTGATTTCTTGGCATATCTTGGAGTTGCCTCCTGAAGAGTACGTTTGCAATGCAAGCTTGCACCTGATATTGAATGAATTAATTTACTCAAAACATGCTTTTTACCTTGACAGGCGTGCTTTTCAGGAGGTATGTTTGCACTTGGTGCAAGTGGAAGTAGTTCACCCGACCGGGAAAAGCATTATCTTAATCTTGGAGCAGAAATTACAAAGACTTGTCATGAATCCTATAAGCGAACTGGTAAGTGCTCATGTTTTGTTAGTGTACAGCCGTACATGTAGGTATAGGGGGCATTGTTAATTATTTGCGTGTCGAGGCGTTTTTTAGGAACGTTGGTATTTATAGGTATGTTACTGTTTAGAGTAACTCTGTATCCACATTGGCTCCTGTGTTTGTTAGGTAGGCATGTGTAAAACNACTCGCGTTGGCAACTGTGAAGATCAGTTTGAATTTAATAAAACTTTACCCTGATTTCTTGGCATATCTTGGAGTTGCCTCCTGAAGAGTACGTTTGCAATGCAAGCTTGCACCTGATATTGAATGAATTAATTTACCCAAAACATGCTTTTTACCTTGACAGGCGTGCTTTTCAGGAGGTATGTTTGCACTTGGTGCAAGTGGAAGTAGTTCACCCGACCGGGAAAAGCATTATCTTAATCTTGGAGCAGAAATTACAAAGACTTGTCATGAATCCTATAAGCGAACTGGTAAGTGCTCATGTTTTGTTAGGTAGGCATGTGTAAAACTAAGTTCGTATGTATTGATGACATTTTAGAGAATTTCTCATTTGTTATCATTATTGATGACTGTCTACCAATGTATGAAAGAATATAACAGAGTTAGTTTGCGCGTTAGGAAGGTATTTTCAAAAGCAAGAAAGAACTGAAGCAGTTGCGACAGATTGAACTAGGTTTCATGATAGGTGAGTTTAAAAACGTTGTATACCTTCTGCAGGAGAGAATCATAATCATGAAACAGTAAAGACAGAAGGACCAACACCTGAGAAAGGAGAATCAAAACCGAAATGAACAACCTTTTCAGCGCCTCGTCGAGGGACGAAGAGTACTGTTGTCTGCAACCATGATTTTACCACCAGAAACAGCGTATGATAGGTTACCAAGATTTACTATTGAATGGGGTTGTGTTAACTGCCTAAATCATTGCCTTGTTTCACGTGCTCCTTAGGGTTTTTTTTCTGTGTTCGATTGTGCTTTTCAAAATTCGAATAGTGATGAAAAAAAAACAACTGCCGAAGTTGCATAGACGTGCTACTCTTGCGATTTTTAATCGAAAGGTAAGGAAATCTCCCTGTAACAGGGAAGTAAAGAATAAAATAGCTGTTTTAGTTCTTGTTTAGTATGAAGTAGTTTGTTTACTAAACAAACTGCCTTAAACAGGTATAGATTGTGTGCCATATTATTACGTATGTAAGCTGCTAATGGGAGTTCGAAAAAGTTACGAAGGATATTTTGGTTCAAAATTGAATGGAGATTTAGTAGTTGGCCACCCCTTAGCCAACTGACCTGTAAGACCAGCGTTTTTAAGAAGGTTTTGAACGGTTTTAACAAATTTAACTATGTAGTGATTTCGGCTCTTAAGATTGCATTTATATGGACCAACTTTAATGCGAAAACGTCCGAACGAGAAGTGCAAGGAAAGAAAGCTGTGGGATTTATATTGCAGAAGATCCTTTAAAACTGCTTTTAAATTTTTAATGTTTTTCAAGTTTTTATATAAGTGGTTGCAGCACTTTTGCGAAGGTGACAAACAAAACAAACCCATCAATTCCCATGGACACTTATTTTTATCTGCATGTACCCTTAATTATTTATACTTTGCGTAATAAGTATTCCTTGTGGTTTTGTTTTATATCTAAGGGACTATTTAGGCAAATTGATTAAACAATATGGAACTAGAACTGATAGGATGTAAGCGATGTCTTTTTGTCAAAAATAACGCAAATGTGTCAAAAAGTAAAATTGTCAACAACTGCATTCTAGTCACACGTTACTCTTTACTATGTTATTTCCCATTTTGACAAAGTCTTTCTCAGTGAGTAATTAGGTAAAAGTGTCAAATGGGTTGTAAATGGACGCAACAACCAGTGAACTAACCTATAATCACGCAGATTGTGAAACATATTGATCTTTGTGAGTAACATGACTTAAGATATAGTTTAAAAGTCACGAAGTTGCACATTATGAAGAAACTGGGGCCTTTTAAAAATCTTTGTAGAAGAGTAAGTTGCAAAAATGATCCGATCAGAAGCGCAGCGCAAAAAGGTCACTTCTTTGACTAGAAGGCTGTGAGAACCACAGAAACAAGTTCGGTACCAGTCTAATATGACGTATGCTTTGCATCAGATTTTCTTTTTATATTTGTTTGATGAAATATTATTTGGAAAACGGTACTTTGTATCGATGACGATGAATGGAAATAATAAAAGCCATTTCATTTTGAGCCCATCAGCAGTACTATTACCTGTTTTGTTAGTGTGTAATATATTGTTTTTTGACAGTGTTCACTTTCATTTTTTTGTATCTTCAACTCCATTTAGCTACTGGCATTGGTCCGGAGTCCTTCAGGTTTGAGGGACCACACGAAGCTATTGCCATTCGTATGAATGAGAAATATTACATTTTAAGACCCGAAGTAATTGAATCTTACTTCGTGTTATGGCGACTGACTCACGACCAGAAATATAGAGACTGGGGTTGGGAGGCTGCACAGGTAAATTAAATTTAGAAAGTGTTACTCTTTGTGAATTTTGATGTAATTTCTTAGTGACATTTTTTTGGTTCCGGCCAAATTTTTGGATTATTAGTTTTAGTCCAAAGCGTGTTTGAAAACAATAGTTTTCAATCTGAATGCATTTGTTACTCGACGAAAGAAAAAAGTGTTTCAAGCAATTGAGTAGTTCATCTACTTTGCTCTTCTTTTCCAGTGGTTAATCATGAAAAGGTGAGAACATTTGACTGTGTTTTAAAAAACTGGGCTTTGCAGGGTTTGAGTACAGCCAAAGGGGAAAGGAGGGGTTGAGATAAAAGCATCAATAAGGTTGAGAGAAGGCCTCACTGACATGGCCAGAGAAAATACAGGGAATACCTATTAAATAGGGGATCGGAAATATTCTTTGCTAAGAAAAGTATGGATCAGGAAAATAATCACAAAACAATGTGTAAAGTGAAGAGAACCGAGGCGAAGACGTAAGACGTGTTTGATCAAAGTTTTCGACGGCAGAAACTTTTGAGCACCGTCATGAGAAATAGAAATAATGCAGTTTCGACGACCAACTGATCACACACAACTGACATAATTCATTCGTTAAGCCAAGGTGACTAAGACATACTTTTTTTTAGTTTGTAACGTGTAGTACCCAGCCGTTATGAAATTTTTTCCCAAGCTGAACCCACCCAACCTGAATGCTGTAAATCAGAATATCTTCTGGGGTGTCAACTGTTGACGTAGAGCTACAGAAACAAGCCTAAACTGTTTATTTTAAGGTGATCACTTTTTATTAGAAATAATGTCATCGCAGTTGTATAACCAGTGACCACGGTACAGGGTTTTGTCCAGTAAATTTCAGAAAACTAGATTTTTCAATGTTCAACCCTTAAATGTTTGCCGCAGGGAATTCAGGTAGATAGCGTCTCACATTTTTCGCATTTTAACCTCTTGTACATTCACATTTACGTAGCCATCAGAGGTAGGGAAAGAATCATGTACCCACGTGTAACGGTAATTTTCTCATGTTTTAGGCCATTGAAAAGCATTGCCAACGTGGAGTAGGATACAGTGGCCTTCGTGATGTCACAACCCTGGATCTAAGCCATGATGATGTACAGCAGAGCTTTTTCCTTGCAGAAACTCTTAAATATTTATATTTGCTCTTTTCTGATGACACGTTATTACCGTTAGATCAGTGGGTTTTAAATACAGAAGCACACCCACTTCCAGTGCTAGCAAAAACGAACAAAGTAAAATAAGTAATATAACGTAATAAAGGATTATGAAGAGGGTGACGAGTATCAAATCCTTCAGTATTTTCATAGTGCCTTTCACATAAAAAAACATTCAATGCATAGCGGATGTTGCATGACAGACATTGTTCGCAGCATTTAGTTTATCATACAGGGACGACACCACACCCAACCCATGGAGTGTACTGTGGAAGAAAGCCGGCGGAACTTTCCACGAAAACTCCATGTTGCATATAAATTTACATAGCAGGCAAGTAGTTATAGTTACTGAAGAACGGATTTATGTATGTATATTCGGTAAAAAAATGATGAGGTTTTTTTTCTATTGATATCTTGTAATACTTTTAATGTGATTATAGTCTATGAAATTGTGTGTGAATTTGAGCCAATGTAGTTAAGGCAGTGTACATAGAAAGAAACCATTTTCTACTCATTTCCAAATTACTTGATGAGCATATTTAAGTGATAGAGAAATTGTGGCAAATATTGAATAAGTCTTTAAAGCTCCAGTCAATCGTTGACCGTAGGTTATTGGTATAAGTTTAATGTTTGTACAGAATTAAAGCGAGAAGCGTAATATTAACGGTTACAGCAGAAACTAGGTCAAATTGTGATATCAAGACCCAAGATTGAGCAGCTGGCATTAATCGAGGATTGAGGTGTTTTTTACTGCATTGAATTTTGCTTAAAAAGGTCACATGTAAAGAGTCAGGGCAGAGATTTGGCTGCGGTGGCTACTAAATTATACGGCTTTTTGGCCCACGGGTCAAAACTTTTTTTAACGACTCAGAGCGATTTTAAGTAAATAAGCACAAGAAAAACAACGGAAGTCTTGTTGCAACTTCAAGTTTCTCGCATGGAATTCATCAGGCAACTGACATTATTTTTCATTTGACAGACTTTTCAGTTTTTATTTACAACGAGATTATACCAGATGTGAGGGAATTACAAAAGGGGTAAGAGTATCCAAAGATATCAAACGAAACAAAAGAAACAATTTGGTATCCATCGTAAACTCATTTTCTTGACTCAAGTATATATTTATTTCTCTTTCGACATTTGCTGACAAGTTCGGTACGTTTATTGAGTAATCTTTTGGGCTTAGCATGTAAAACAGCAACGTTTTCGGCCAGACAAAGACTGCAGTTGGTTTGCTTGTGCTTGTTTACTATATATATTTATATAATGTAATAAACGTATATATGCTAATAAACTAAATTATTCTATCTTAAAATGTTCCCGCTTTTTACGTACAAGTCCCGAGAATCGGTTCATTTCGCATACACTTTCGACCAAATCAGAACTTTTCCAAAGCCTTTAAATCACTTTTTTTCACTCACTATTTCCCTTTTTGTATTGGCCAAATTACCATAAATTCCTACAGACGCATAATATGGTCTTGTTGCAGTACTGAAAGGAGAGGTTATCCCCAAAGTTAGAAGCTATATCGGTTTGGAGAAAACGGGTGGCAGAGGAGGAGGTGGTAAAAATTTATAAATAGATTTTCAATTTCTACAGGTTGCTTTCCAGTTATCAATTTCAATTACGTGGGACCATGAATAGGTTTCTTAACTGATATTACCTTTTAGATTTCATTTTTTATACACCTCGACCTGAGTAACTACACTTTAATTGGCCGAGAGTATTTTCATTGTGCGTTTTGAGAATTTAACAGTTCCCTTTGCCTAATGCCTAATAAAACTTTCGTTTCGTAATTCCATCTCATGGTATCTAGGAATTGTATAAATTAGAGTCCTTCAGTTTAGGAGTTGCGAGAAACAAATAATGCTTTTCAACAAAGGGTTCTTATAGAGATGATACCAACTTGCGAAAACTCATACTTAGGTGGGCTAGGACACATTTAAATGGCGTAATTGCCTTCATAATTGTAATGAAAGTTTTCATTGGCCTTAGAGATGTGAACACTTACATCCATCTGCCCAATGTCATTGTGCTTATGAAAATTGAGCAAACGCAACAGTTACAATGAAAAATGTGCCGCTGCCTCGTTTCAAGAACAATTATTTTCCCTTCTCGATCGGATCCTATTTTGGCATTCCAACCCCCCAATATAAATATAAGTTCTTGTGATTTGCAGCATTACGCTGTCTCGTCAATGGAGTCGTGAATGTCTGATCACGTCGTCATCGGCCTCTGCAGTTGGTGCATATATCACGATCATATTGACGTTGAAAGGGCGGCTTCTTGACTTCACAAGCATAATTTACCAAGATCCCGATCCAATACCATTCTTTCTCCATGCGGGTCTCCAGCACCTTCAGAGTAGAAAATGCGCTAGTTGTGTTTGGTGAATTCGCCTGGACCAGGCCGTCTAATTTTGCAAAGACCTAATCCTTGAATTCTCATTCTTTCCAATTCAGATATAACTTTGCCAGTCTTGAGTTGTTGCAACTCCTTGATAATGTCGCATTGTCGTTATTGTTATTCCCACAGTCCTAGGATGACGATCTAGGATGCCCGGCACCACCCTGTCGAGTGCGGAACAAGAGCTGCCAAGGTTGCTACTAGTAACGTTACGCCGTTCAACTTCCTTTTCTTTGATTGCACTTTCATTTTGTGACTGGAGTAGAGATGCCCATGTTCTTTCTCCAGACTATTTAACCCATAGTTGGGACCCATGCGGGTGCTACCACCCCGGGCCAGGGTTAGTCTGGGGGTAAAGACAACCAAGGGGCACTCAACACACCGCATTTACCTCATTTTAATGCCAGACGTTGAAAGAGCAATAGCAGAATGTAAAAATACTGGTTTCCGAGGGCTTTCTGTACGTTTATTTTCAACAGAAAATTATACATTGACCCTTTAGTACTACTGGAGAAAGACGGTTTTGCGCTTTATGTTTTTACCATGTCAGAATAAAATTGTCATACTTTTTCGATCATTTAATTTATGCTCATTTACAGTTTTAGATAGCAAGCATTTGGCTGGAAAAGCATTGATATACTTTATGTAATTCCGCGTTAGTTCATAACGGTTTCGTACTGTATTTAGTATATACAAAGCAGGTACTCAGTACTACAGGTAGGTGGCACTAAATACCGTTAAAATTGCCTACCTTTCTCCAAATAAATTGTAAAAGTTTTTTCTGCTGTTCATGCAATACAATGTTGTTCAACTATTTGAAATATCATACCTCAAATTATGACGTTGAGGAATCTGTTGGGCTTTGGTTTGCCAGATGAAAGCATTGATGAAATGTAGAAACTTAGATATAGGATGAACTGTACTTTAGGAATGTATGGTTTCTATGTTATTTTATCATAGGTTAGTTTTTTGTGGCTTTAAAACTGGAAGCCTGTTACTAAATGCCATCTTTGAATATGTTAACCCAGTTTAATGTAAATTTTTGTATGGGAGTCCATGCCACCTTTTCGACCAATTGCAGTAGTTGTGATGCTCAGTGACCAAATATTTGTTGAAGTTTTCATACTAAGAGACGTTTCTTTTACTCCTTTAATGTGCCACTGTCACCGTTTATTAAATTTCCTTTTTTGTGATTTCTTTTTTAATATACACATAATCTGTAGATTACTTTTGGTAACATACTACACTAAGCCTATCAAGGTTGGACGTTTGTGTTATTTTTATGTCAATGTAAGGAAATATATCCCCATATTAATATTAGTGTCTGACTGAGGCCTTTGCAGAGAAGAGGGAGAGGGGAGAGAGAGAGGGAGAGAGAGAGAGAGAGAGAGAGAGAGAGAGCGAGAGAGAGAGAGAGCGCGAGAGGCGGGAGAATAGAGAGAGAGGATTTTAC
>RDPX01000057.1:2014903-2028778 GCA_003991215.1 Morbakka virulenta
GAAAGAGAGAAAGGGAGAGAGAGAGAGAGAGAGAGAGAGAGAGAGAGAGAGAGAGAGAGAGGAGGGAGAATAGAAATAGAGGCTTTGAATTATTTATTGTCATTTCAGTCACAGTTTTCACTATTAATAGGTGTTTTCACTATTAATAGGTGTTGAATTCGAGATTTTGGGTTTTTTTAACCACTGCTTTAAATTTACTTAAAAGGATAAGAATTTGTAGCCTATTCACGCCGTACATTTGGGTAATAATTGTTCGAAATAACGGTGAGCCTTAGTTTGCTGATGGCTGCACCTGTGAGTGAGCTACGGACAAGAGTTTTGCTAGTTTTTTCTTGCAAGAATTGGAAACAAACCAATTCCTTAAATAGGTTACTCGTTGCAAAAAATGTGAGTTTTTTGAAAAGAAAGTTATCTTCCCAGTTAATGTTGTTGAATCCGTAAATGCCGAAGGATCTTCTGATTATGTGATTTAGTTTGTATGCCTGAAAAGAGATAATGCAACTCTTATTTCTGCTTTAATTTTCTTGTACTTTCTTCTTTTTTTCTTTGGCTGCTCCAAAAATTATTATCTGTCTCGGAAAGCTTTATCAAGCCCATAAATATAAGTAGGCAGTGCTACCTTTTGTATTTGTTTCTGCGCTACCATACCCTCTGCTACCAGTGTAAAGTACGTGGAATCGTTTCCATGTAATAATGTGACAATAGAGGTTTAATTGTATTGAATATGACCTGTCACCACCAGAGTGATAATACCAGGCTATCCACTGACCATGGGTCTACTGGTTTAAGTCGTTAAGTGGTTTTACTGTCTACTTTTAGTCCCTTCAGCATAAAGAACGTTTTTGAGAGGCTCCAGTTTTGAGTATATATTATATATATATTATAAATATTTAGAGGTAGAGTGGGAACAATCAATTTGTGTCATTATTTATGAGTGTACTAAGTACCAAAAGTTCTCAGAATAGAGGGAGGATGTAGAAACATTAAACGTGCTACTGCACCTGAAGTAATTTTTACCTCGCGAGAAATTCCTCCTACATCTACAAAGGATGACTTACCTGTCAAAAAATTTTATGTATGGTTATGTATGAGTTTAAGTGCTGGTGTGGTTCCAGGTACGTAGGCCGTACATCCTGAAGGTTGATAAATAGTATCGAACAGCACGTGCCCAATGTCTTAGAGAAAAATACCGTGTTTGTCGAGTTCAATCAAAAAGACAATGCAGAGGTACAAGCAATGTTGTGAACTCTGATTCTACTATACCACAGCATTTACTGCTAAAACGGGAATGTGGTGAAAAGTTCGAGAAAAATCAGCTGAAAATAATTGGCCGAGCTAGGTCTTTCTTTTATTTAGGGACATCACAGGCAACTCTTCTTCAGTTTTTATCACTTCTTTGTAAACGAAAAGAATTTGTTTACAGTTTACAATTATTTTAGACAGCCAGTTATCCAAAGTTGATGTCTTTCCTCAACCTTTCACACAAAAAAGGTGGCAGGCCTTCTCCATTGTCCCTTTGTTTACAGTATCAATGAAAACTACACTTGCTTTCAGCTTTCTTATTCTGGTGCCGTTGGTCCAGTCAAGTCCCAGCGAAACATACACATATAAATAAACTATATATATATATGTATATATAAATGCGTTTATATATGTGTAGTTTATATGTATAATATAGTTTCTGTTGTTCACTTTGTCGATTTTGGTACAGGTTATGATGATTTGCTTTAGCACTGATTGAAAATCACGTTACACTAGTAATCTGTACTATATATAACACGGCAATGCTCACCTTTGTAATCTATTTAATCCTGTCTGAGAACTTTAAAACAACAGAAAATTATTTTCCAAATAGGTAGAAATCCTTATTAACCCATTATCCGGAAAAGCTACAGATGTGCAAGGTATCAATGAAGCAGCCATTATTAACAAGCCTTGTTTTAAACTTTGATTCTGTTCACCATTCGAAGCTTTTATTACTTTGACAAACACATTGTCACATCAATCTTCCTTCTGCTTTGCTTACAACATTTTCACATTTGGCCCAGTGATTGGCTGCGTGACATATGTTTCAATAGCCGACAGAAATTGACATGAGTATATAAAATCGATGTCAACGTTGCTGTTCAAAAAATATTTGACTTAATAACCTTTATGTTTTTTATGATACCATTCAACTTCTTCAATATTTGTGATTATGAATTAAATGTTTGGCAGATGGACAACATTGCCAAAAAACGCTTGAGAATAAACAATGTTTATTTGTTACTTTCCACGAAAATGCCTTCAGTTGGGGACTAAAAGTCTATTTTATGTTGTAAAAGTGACCACAAGAGAGGGAGTGATTCTGACATAGAAGACTGAATTTCGGATGATGATGATGAAAATTATAATATTACTCCCGACATTTGAAGGTATCACTAATTCTGACGATGACGAAAGTGAAAATGACATTGAAACAGTGTAAGCAGCTAAAGACTATGATACTGAAGTTATCTCAGCTGCAGAAAATGTCAGAAGCCACGATAAGAATCATATTTATCGACAAAGGCATATGGATATTGCAACAAATCATACACCTTTTGTTGACCACAATAACGTGCAAGAGCTGAAGACATGCATCACTTGAGTACTTCAAGTTTTTCTAGACTCATAAACGTCTAGATTTGGGTGTGGAGCAGGCAAATTTATGGTCCACGGAGGAGACATGACTGTCAACACCAACAGGGATGAAATTGAGCAGTTTTGGAGATGGAAATTATGATGAGTATTATTCATCTACCATCGTATGTAATATACTGGTCACAGAACATGCTGTATCCTACAGTTGCTGATACAATCCTATTAAAAAGACTAAAAAAAGTTGAGATTTCTGCACTTGTAGATAACGGAGCATTATCAACAGGGAGGTATTAAGGAACAGTGGTATCAGATAACACAAGCGAAAAGAAAATCTTGTTCGTGCTGGGACGTCAAGATTCGTGTACGAATTTTATGTGTTTGGTGGAATACAGCATTTATACAATTGACGAATGCAAACAGCTCCAGAAGTCTTCTCAAGCTGTTGCTGAACTTCGTTTGCGGAATAAAAACAAATTTCTTTGATGACACAAGCTTAGGCGCTCTCCATTACCTGAAGTAAAATGGAATTTTAGCTTGTGAGACAGCCGGCGCAAATTTTTAAAAGAATTTCCTTTGAGTAGCAATAAAAATTGAAGGAAGAAGGCATAGAAAAGTTGGATTACAGAACTGACCTGAATTCAGGAACGGTTGTCAGTTGAAATGACATGGCCACAATGCTGTAGATCTTGCTTCAAATTTTATTGTAATAAAACCAATGTAGAGATAGTACTCTACTGAAATGAAAAGAAAGGAAATTCAATAACCCCGAAATAATAGTTGACTTCAACAAAGGAATGAGCAGTGTTGGCCATGCCAATATCTCTATTTCATTGTATAAAACTGTCATAAAGACCAACAGATAGCACNCCTTTGAGTAGCAATAAAAATTGAAGGAAGAAGGCATAGAAAAGTTGGATTACAGAACTGACCTGAATTCAGGAACGGTTGTCAGTTGAAATGACATGGCCACAATGCTGTAGATCTTGCTTCAAATTTTATTGTAATAAAACCAATGTAGAGATAGTACTCTACTGAAATGAAAAGAAAGGAAATTCAATAACCCCGAAATAATAGTTGACTTCAACAAAGGAATGAGCAGTGTTGGCCATGCCAATATCTCTATTTCATTGTATAAAACTGTCATAAAGACCAACAGATAGCACAGCATGATATTCTGGCACTGTTTGGACAAAGTCAACCCATGGTTTTTGTGTCATTGACATTTTAATATGCTTGTTATACCAAAGGAAAACCGAGCTTGATTAATCAAATTTATCACTGGGTTAACAGAGGTTTTGTTTTAACCAACGAAGTTACTACAAAAGAAAGACCCTTGAATAGTCAACGACATAAAAGGAAAAGGAGGCAAATATCCCACAGCCAAGTGAAGATATTGGCCAGAACCTAAATCTTGCGGACTTGAGATTCCATTGTTAAGGTGATTTAGCACAAGCACCGCTGAGACCAGGAAGCAATGAAATACAGTTAGTGTACAGTCAATTGATCAATGTGCCCGACCTTAAATTTGACGAAAACAGCAGCAAAATCCAAATTGAAGGTTGCTTACCAATAAGAACACGAGTGCTCAATGGTTGGCAAATGTTGCAGGTCAATAGCAAAGACATTAGAGGGGTACAACTGCGTCTTGTCGACCAATTATACACGTTATTTTCTTGTGAAGAAACACAGCATTGTTGCTTTTGTCTTTTGTGAAGACCTTGACTGTGGATCGATCACACTGACATAAGAAATGCGAAGTGTAATAAATATATTACCGTATTGACTGAAAACACGAATTTTATATATTTTTTATCGTTGCCCTTCGTTGAGGGAAAATTCTGTTGAGGATTAATGGCATTGTTTAAACAAAATAGACGTTTTTACACGAATTTGTCAAATCTCACGGGAATGTTTTTAAATGAAGAAGTTTAGTGGAAATGAATATTTAAACCACAATTTTGAAAACATATCTTTCTAATTTTGAAGGATGTTTAAGGAACTTACGCACTCCTCTGGATTCCTCCTTGTTTTTCCCAGTTCGTGAAGCCGTAAAACAACCTCTGATCATTTTGGTTACCCCAAAAGGATACTAATGAATTTACTTGTTCATTCTCATTTCTATTATACAAGACGATATTAGTATACTATATTCAAAGGAATTTAGCCAGCATTTCATACCATACTACTGTTTCAGATGTTTTGTGAAATGTTCCTTTTTTTTCGTCTTACCTATTAAGTTAACTTTGTAAGATTTTAGTCGAATTCGTTCTTCTAATTATATTTATAACGTTGTGGTATTTTGACGCAATTTTTCTTTCAAAAATTCTTCCAGAACAGGCAGGCGCTTTCATGCGAGTTTTTGTTGAGTTACTCAGCTGTTGCTAGCAGTCAGCATTTTCAGTGCAGTTATCAATATGAATCCACTTTATCATTCTTTTCAATGTCCAAAGATATCCAAGCTATAACTACATATATATTGGCTTGATAAAGCGTACTTTACAGAAAATTCATCAAAGATCTTTATCTTTTCCAACCAGCAAATCATTATAAAAGTGGCTTGATGTCTTGAATTATCGGTTGACTTGGTGGTCTCGACCAGTACCAATGAAAGAGCGTTCAGCCAAAATAAATATGATTACAATTACAGTTGTTCAGTTCTGTACACTGAATGTGTAGACTTTATGTTCTTTCAAATAAAATGTAGGCAATGGCAGAGGCTTTGTTTTACTTTGGATGTGTGGCTGAAAGTACTTAGAAGGTTTGATGTTAACCACTTAAACCATTGTGTCACAAACTCGAGTTTTCAAATTCGAATCTAATTTAATTTTCTGCCATCTTAAGGAACGATTTTTATCCCAGTAATGTGAAACTACCAAGAACCCTGAAATAAACCAGAGATAAAAGTGCCCTTTGTGTTTCTGATTTTTGAAGACACATTCATCCATATTGGAACTTACCATCATTTTTTGTGACAAACAAAGATTACAAGTCGTGCCGGTGTTGTCATAAAACTACAGAATTTTACACTGAGTAACAGTGAGCGAATGTGGCGAATTTTAGCAAGACTCACTGAGTAGATTTCGGTTTTTCTCCTTTTAATAACTTGGTTCCTAGGCCACAGAGCAAATCAAATACTACGTTAATGTGTTACGAAAATACATAAATATTAACAATTGGAAAATCATAAAAAATGTCAAGTGGATACTTAATCAGTTATCTACAAATAAATCGTATGACCAATCTACAATTGATTTTCTCCGTTAGCTACTCCTTGGCCACTCCTACGTTGTCAATGAGAAGGGGAATAATGAAATATCAATAAAATAAAAATATCAAGATCTTTTTGACTAAGTGAAGAATTAATTTAACTTGCTTTCCCCATTCTCCTTCCTCCCTTAATATTACACCTCTTACAGAACTTTGCGCGTTGCATGGATCTGGCCTCAGAAATGAAAATTGACCAATGGGGATTTGGATGCCGTCGGGTAACCAAAACAGGAAGGTTACAAAAAGCAGCTGCTTTGTGGGCTTTCAATATCTAATTTATTAATAATTGTTATATGGATTAAAAGATCAATTTGATTTTTGACCAAGGCAAATAGCTTCTTTTGTCAAACTCGCCCCTCCTAAATGACTTTCATCACTAATTCCATCACCACCGTCATAGTGATAGGCACCATTAATGTTGTCATTTAAGTAATCCTTTTATGGAGATATCTGTTCGTGGCAATCCAATCTTTTGTTGTGTCCCATTACTTTTATTTAGACACACCCAAAGGTTTTTGTATGATTAAGACAAAATATGCGAACATGTTCATTTAATAATGACTTCAAAACTAACTGTCCGGTAGTGTCAAAAATATGGTTATAAAAACGTTTCCTTTAGTTAACCCTTCACCATTTCACATCACCCCAGTTACCTTAATTAATTTTAATTGTATATTTTGTTAAAACGTGAAGGCTTCTTACTGATTTTGTTAAAGTTTCTCGTAATAGTTATGAATGATTCCCTGAACTGCTATGAGTTCCTTATCTAGTTAATTGACATCATTCACAGGGACCAGACAAACAGGCCAACTAGTAAATAGAATTATTTACTCGCACTTAAATATCACAAGACGCTACTTGAATTTAGGTAACTACACGAAATTAATGAAAGTATCCTCCTTAGCATCACTTCATTTAGTTAGTTAAGTGGTACTGGATGTTGCAATGAAAACTTGAACGAAAAAAAGACTCAAATCAAGGAACAATACAGTAACAAATTTAACTGACGAACAACAAAATACTATCCTTCTGTACCACGAACGGAATGTTTTAATTTTCATATCTGTAAGATTATCCTGATTTTTTTTTCTCTTTTTAAAGTTATCAATAGAAAATTAACAGCGCTGACATAACGAATAGCAATGCTTCAATTTTATTAAAATGATATCTCTTCCATATTTTACAAGGCATGTGCTGTTTCATTATTCTCATCAACTCTTTAGGACACATGGTCTAGGAATCTGGTGTCATGCAGGAACTTTAGTTCATAAGGAACCCTACCTGCAAAACGTCACTCGAAGGTTAAGGAAGAATTGTTGGTCATATGAAAATTACTGTCGGTGCAGTATGAAGGTGGCAGTACAAAACTATTCTGGTAATTTTATTTTCAAATTTAGTGAAAGTCAGACGTATTCAGGGTAGTTTGTGAGGCACAGGGCACTTTCATAGTTATGTTACAGGGTTCAAAAAATTAGTTAATTAATTTACATTGACTAAATTGCTTTAATGTATAATTAGATTAGCCATGACTCAAGAAAATTTGATTGTTTATCCACCTTTATTTATTGATAACTAATCAGGAAAGGAAATAAAGATTCCAACTTGATCTAAACTTTTACAAGTCCAATCTAAAGTTGGCCTGTGAGTAAACATGTCCCACTCCTTTTTATATCTGTGAATATGAAAGAGGGAGGGTAAGAAAAAAAGGGAAAGACAATCACTGAATTTACTTATGGCTTTGACTTAACTATGTAAGCGTTTGCTCTCGTTATACTTAGTGAAGTACATGATTGTTAAGAGAACCCCTTATGCAATAGAACAAGCAGTGACATCATACAGATGTTTAGTCAGTGTCAGATCGGTTAGGTTATGGCAAATTTCTTCAGTTATGGGTCACTGAAACTCCTGAGGTACTGAAATGTTAAGTTAAATGATTATGTACTTGGTAACTTTGGGGTGTTTCAATTGACTATCAAACCCAAGATGTTCTTTGTATCCGATTGGTTGATTACAGCCTCACCTCTGACGAGAATGTCATTGGACTTCACATTTAGACTAACTGTTTCAAAAGGTGTGCTAATCCAAATGAACTTGTCTCTACTTCGATGCCGTGGCCAGAATTTTTTGTCTACTACGCAAGGAAGAAGCAGTGGAGTTGCAACACAAATTAAGAAAGAAAAACCAAGAGCACTCTATATTTATTTTAAAGCCCTTACACTGAGTCTCGCAATGGGTGACATAATAAAATAGGGTAATTTGGTACAAGATGGTTCAGGCACCACTTATGCAATTACAAAATTAATAAAGATATTCTCAAACCAAGACCCTTGGCTTGAACATTCAATGCTATGTGCTTAAGGTGAAGAACTTTAAAGTAATATTGCTCCAACTATAACTTTTTTGTGTCCAAGACGTTTGACTGTGCGTGCAAAGTGGCTCCAAAACATCCTTGGCACCTATTATTATTATTATTTGAAATGTTGTGACAGTCTTAGTTGAGACATACGATCACCGTCCCCATCATGTTTTGATGGACAAAATGTTGCGAGAGCGGTCGTTTCTACACGAGGAAAGTTATGTAGCGACTTAAAAAGCCATAATCAGCTGCAGCCTAAGTTTTTTATCCTTTTAAAAATTTAATCCACTCAGTAGTAAGCAAGTATAGAATCTTTTCCCCATGAATTTTCCGGATTGGTTGAAAAGGCCTTGAGCAAGACTCAACGTTCTTCGTGAGCTTTAGTTTAATTCTTGGTCATTGAGTTTTAAGAAAACTGAAAGCTTCCAGGAACTTTTCCCCTGTACCCTACTGGGCCCCAAACTACATTTATAGCCTGCTTTGCAACAGCATCAAACGGAAATATGCTCCCCAAGTCCTGTTGTACATGAAAACAGGCCACAAACTCCGTAAACGGTAAAATAATTATTGCTATCTTTGGAGCCTTTTAAAAATTTACATGTCTTCCTTATCTCTTTATATAATAATACCTTATACCAGTGAATGAAAGTAGAGGTTCTTGTTCTGTGTATCGTTTTCCTTTGTAGTAACTCTAATTTTTCTTAATCTAATTTCTCAGTAGTGCGCCTACTAGGATCTATTCTCCTGGTAGGCGCACTACTGTTCTATACACTTTTTTGCATTTAAGTAGAAAATATCAAATGCCACACTACTGGATTAAAGAGGGTATTGCTTATTGCCTTTCCAACTCAGAGGTGATCGCTGCAGGGACGTGTCTAAGACCACATTTTAAGAGACAAACTGATGTGTAGAAAATAAAGCAGGCAAACAAATTCCAAACCTGTTTCTAACAATCACAACATGGACTTAAGCAGAATAAAAATAACAATAGCTGAAATGACCAACATAGCATGCCCATAGTTACAGTACCTATCAGTTTCTTGTTTCACTTCCAGCAACTACCTTGCGTTTCATTGAAAGCCAAGCTAAGAATGCCTCACAGAGTTAAAACGATTTTGATAAATAAACTAATCCAATGTTCCTTTAACAATGTAAAAGTATGACTTTACTTTTATTTCTATGCCATGCTGCCCTTTTTTCTGACATGCAATATTTTTCTAACAATATACAATATACAGTATTTACGCGATTAACTGCTATTAGGTTTTTATACCATAAAACTATGTACTTATTTGAGGTGAATTTTTATTTAAGGCTAGGCTCCAACTAACTTGTTCTGCTTTAGGTGTTCTGTATTTTATTGAATTATTACGGTACTCTGTAATTAAGCATGGCGACGACAGCAACTAGACAAAGTCTTTGAAAGAACAGTGTAATCTAAAGGAAGACTCGGGAGAAGCTTACAAGACAAATATCTTTCAGACTTCGATTTCAATCTCTCACTGTAATTTGTAACCTTTGATTTCTAGGAAGTGGAGAGAGAGAAGGCTATGGAGTTTGCTGGGCACAAAAACATTCCTCAAACCACAGTATATAAATTTGGCTATTTTCTACGTGTGAAGCAGAAACTTGCTATGTGACCTTAATTAGAATAATAGTGATGCACATTGCTGGGATAGATTTTGTAAATTGTAGACCAAAAGCTATCCAACAAACCTCCTGTAGAACTTTCAATACTTCTATTATCACTGCCTAAACAATGTCAATATTTTTTTAGCCTCTCCATGTGGAATATTTCGTTCAAGAGGTGAAACTTTTCACTCTAGAAACCCCTTATCCAAGGACTGGCTGAAAGGGAAAATCTGGTGGATAATATTTGTTTTCTTAGCCAAAATGATACATTTTTAGCCTCTCTTTTGATCTAACACCTCCTAACCTCTTGAAAGATTGTAATCATCCACCGAAGCGAATCAAATGGTTTACATTAATTGAGGTAATGGTTAATTAAAAGAATTGTATTTCTATCATTTGTGATTAATTCTAATGCATTCAAATTCAATCTGTGCTGATTAAATTTATCCATCTGCAAAAAGGATTTCACAAATAATTACAAAGAGCAATTTCTTGCCCTTAATGCTATCCAGATGCTTTTTTCAAACTCCTAAAGCCAAAAATCTGCCATATTGAATGTTGAATATGAAAATGAATATTGAAATGGATTTATTGTCAGATCAATTATTATTCCTAATCTTTCGGCTTTTGTAGTACAAATTGACTGCAACGGTGTCAAACTCTTTTGCCCAATGTATTGCTTGGTTTTCTTGGTTTTCTAATTTTTTATTGTTATTTTATTCAATCTCATACAATGGCAAGGTCATGAAACATGACATGAGAGGCTCCTTGTCAAAGGAAAACCCATTAGTTGTAATATAACTATATTAGTTATCAAGATCAAATTCTTCTCCTTTTTAGGATCACGTTTTCTGTGAGGTTGTGTTAGAAAGTCCTCTATGTGGATCGTGAGCTTCTTTGTACTCAACATAGGAACAAAATTTTCCTTGCAATTGTAAAGGAATCCCATCCTGTGACTAAATTAGAGAAAGGTAAGGATAGATATTAGTTGACACAAACATTTGTTATCTGTAGGGAACTATTTGGCATTGAGAACGTCTTAAATCAGGAGGTTTTTTTGTCTAGCACAGTTCCTGGATTTTTTAAAATTATCTAATTGATTTGAAAAGAATGAAAACTATTTGCCTTACACAACTTTCTCGGTTGCAATAACCATTTTCTTTTCAAGGACCATTAACCACATTAAAAGCTTTTGTATATGGCCAATAACATAGGAAATTTCTTGCGAGCCACTCTAAGTGGCTCTGAAAATCTCTCCGACAAACATATTGCTCTTAATGAAGAATAAAATGGGGAGAATCTCCTAACTCTCAAGTGAGGTGTATGCTTATCCAAGAACGATTTAGATGAAACTTTGTTGCTCTACAAAGACCTCTTTTACTCACTGAGTTCACTAGCACACAATATCACCCTACAAAAGATAATTGGACTGGTTTCTATTTCAACAATTTAAACGAGTATCATTGTTTGTATCTGAAGATTGATTGGAAGGACCATTGAAGATGAAAGAATTGCAAGGAAGAAATTATGGTGGACAAATAAAGTTAAGCAGGCAACAGCATAGAAAAAATGCCTTGAAGAGCTACAAAAAAGCCTATCAACAGAGAGAGCGAAGGAAAGCGAAGTTATTGCAGGTGAGATTTCGTATTTGGGGTCAACCCTAGATGAAAAAGGATATCGTGAAAAGGAGATGAGAGGACGTATCAAGCTTAAATAAATGGAGGGAAATAAAAGGGTTGGTTTGTGATAAACCAATCCCGCGGAGTGTGCCTGACTGCGAGCCGTCCAGCGCTGCTGTTTAAAGAAACGTAGGAAATGAAAATTGTGAGGAGGGGGATGGAAGTGCCCCTATGAGGAAGATACAAAGACGGAGAGATAAGGGAAAGTGTTCTTGTGACATGAGTTAGATGGTCTGGTCTCAGGCAGATGGCTGTGCGGTATTGGAACAAGGAAGAAGCCAGTTCGAAAACAGAAATCTGATTAAAGGAAGAAGTTTAAATTGAAAGGGGTGGTGAAGAACGACATGAAAAGAAGAGGACTGGAAGAGCAAGACTTAAATTGAAAAGCTCGATGAGGTATGCTGATTTGGGTCACTGACCACGGTTATATGATTAAACAGCAATAGATTGATGGAAACAACCTCTACAGCTTGACTATGTTACAAAAAATTAAAGAATAAATTAGGTTAGGAAACAATACATTGGCTTAAACATTGATACGGTAGACAAAGAGATGATGTAAGTTGGATCTAAGACGTACATATGCATTTAAGTGATACCCACATAGACTTCCAACTCGTCCCTGAATCCCATAACATCAAAATACGTAACTTTTTAAAGTCAACCACACAACTATTCTTTTGTCAGGTGAAAATACTGTGATATGAAAACATGTTAAGAGAAAGGACTTCGGTAAAAATAAAAAATAAAATTGTTTTCTTCAATTGAGGAACTTTGGAAGCGGATTTTTTTATAACTTATCTTTGGTAAGAGATCAAGAATCTATCAAGATAGTTGTTATCTTACCGAACGTTACAGTGAAGAATCAAGGAACGCATGGGCAAAATTACTTTTTGTGAAGGAACGATGCCACATCATGTTTAGAAGATAAAAAGGACGCTTAGCTAAAGAAAAGATGATAGAGTGATATTGCTTACGATTAGTAAAGAGCACAAAAGAGCTAATAAAGAAACGTAAAAATCGTCACAAATTATGAAGCCATTTTATTCAAAAACAGATTCTATATATATTATTTCACTGTTACTTTGTTACAATCATCTACATGTTTTAACTTTACATTAAAATGTCAAATGTGTGCTATGCCTAAGGAATGATTCTTTCATGTACACTGATTTATGTATGAACCCCATATAGATCATCCATATACCTTAATATTAAAAACGTAGAATATATTACTTAAACAGTCCATTTGTTGTCCACAAATCCTCCATCAAACAGCTGTTGATACTGTAGGTGTCTTTTGCCTGGGTCTTGACCTTAGAAGGGAAACAATCAATATAATGATGCTTTATTTTTCGTGAAAGAAATTTCTGTATACATTTTTAAATAAGTCTGTGTAAGTGTGCTAACTTCATATAATCCTGGGGGTGAGGGGGGGCGTGGCGTCAAAAGGTGATAACAGGATAAATTATGGAACAAATGTTGCACCGGCGAAAATACAAACAGGTTTACATATGATCAACTTTATAAAAAGAGGCAGCCATCTTTTTCACATTGTATCCTTTGCATTTTTTCTTTTTTTGTATGGTTTCAATTTCTTTTAAAATGTCTAATTATTACCATTACCTTCCGGCATAAGCTGTTTCAAACCCTTCCTATTTATTGTGTTGATAGAAATTATCGCAGCTGAAGGGATTCAGGAAGTAATACCATGGGAGCTGCTATTTGCAAACAATTTGGTCCTCGTCGCAGAAACAAAAAATGAGCGGTCAGTAGAGTTGTTAAAATGGCAGCAGTACAAAGGAAGAATGAAAATAAAGGAAACACAGGAAAGACACAAGTCGCTACGTCAAATAAAGGAAGCAGAGGTGATGTACTCTTTTGAGAAATGAGGTGAAAAAATGGAAACAAGTAAACTGATTCAGGTTGTCGGGGCGACAAGTTACTGAAGTGGGTTCATGTATAAAGGCCATCAATTAAAGATAGGTAACAACCTGCAAAAAATGTCAGAATTTATCTGCAAAAGTCTGAAAAAGATACCTCATTAAGACTAAAGTACACAAGACTGTATTCAGACTCATACTGCGCTGTGGTGAAGAATGCTGGAAAATCCCCGAGTCGAAGATGAGCCTGAGGGATGAAAGAGGGATAAAAGAGGGATAAAAGAGGGGGGGGAATGCTGAAGTAAATCAAACGAGGTAATTTTGGGGGCAGAAAAAGAAATAATGACAACAGGCCAAAACAAAAAAGAAATCTGTCTTTTTGTATTTTAATTATACGAGTACTTGATCCTTGTAGTCTACTGAAATCATATATATA
>RDPX01000057.1:2029169-2144169 GCA_003991215.1 Morbakka virulenta
CCCTGCGCTTCCTGCAAATAACCCAGCGCTACCCGCAAACCCTGCGGCTCAACCGGAATTACGTCGTAGTTCTCGGGTTCGCAAACCAGTCAAAAGACTGAACTTATATCTTAATAGTGATTAAGTACTCTATATAGTTGGACTAGGACATTGTTTATTAAGTAACATTCTACTACACTTAAAGGACATTGAACTGTGAACATTTGTGTTGGTACGAACATTTTTTAGATTTAGTTGTAACTTTGTAGTTAACTAGTTATTTTCTCAACATTTGTGTTTCAAACTTAACGGGGAGGATATGTTGTAGCGTAACTCTGTGTACCCGGTAACCATGTATTGTGGTGACATCTATTGTGTCTGATGAATATCAATAAAATGATATCTGGGTATCGACAGTTCCCGGATGTATGCTTTTCGTTGAAAGAACGTTTATATTTTTCTGCTGTGAGGATCCACCTCAAAAAACACTAAGAAATAGCTTAGGACAACAAACCTAACAATTACCTTCCGGCATAAGCTGTTTCAAACCCTTCCTATTTATTGTGTTGATAGAAATTATCGCAGCTGAAGGGATTCAGGAAGTAATACCATGGGAGCTGCTATTTGCAAACAATTTGGTCCTCGTCGCAGAAACAAAAAATGAGCGGTCAGTAGAGTTGTTAAAATGGCAGCAGTACAAAGGAAGAATGAAAATAAAGGAAACACAGGAAAGACACAAGTCGCTACGTCAAATAAAGGAAGCAGAGGTGATGTACTCTTTTGAGAAATGAGGTGAAAAAATGGAAACAAGTAAACTGATTCAGGTTGTCGGGGCGACAAGTTACTGAAGTGGGTTCATGTATAAAGGCCATCAATTAAAGATAGGTAACAACCTGCAAAAAATGTCAGAATTTATCTGCAAAAGTCTGAAAAAGATACCTCATTAAGACTAAAGTACACAAGACTGTATTCAGACTCATACTGCGCTGTGGTGAAGAATGCTGGAAAATCCCCGAGTCGAAGATGAGCCTGAGGGATGAAAGAGGGATAAAAGAGGGATAAAAGAGGGGGGAAAATGCTGAAGTAAATCAAACGAGGTAATTTTGGGGGCAGAAAAAGAAAAAATGACAACAGGCCAAAACAAAAAAGAAATCTGTCTTTTTGTATTTTAATTATACGAGTACTTGATCCTTGTAGTCTACTGAAATCATATATATATATATATATATATATATATATGATATATTTATATAACTAAAGTAACTAAAAGGCTGATCTGTAGAAGAGGTCTGGTTGTCATTGACTGTACTAGTGACTCCCTAAAAAGACTTAACATTTGAAAATTGAAATTTTTAAAGGCACTACTTTAATGCTAAGACAATATCCAGAAAAGCAATGAATAGAGCGGAAAAAACAACAACATCCAAGTGGGTACCTAAATGACGCAGGGCAACATTCAAATAAAAGAAAGAAAATTTCGTCAACACTACAACAAACCAGTAGTTTTTCAAGAAATTTTGATGCAAATTTAGACTCTTGGACACGAATAAATGAACTAAACTGTCTAGAAAAACGAAGTCTAAGTAATGAAGTCTAAGAAATCCATTCCAGTATCGTACAAGTGCAAAAATGTCGTGAGGCAAGAAGATAGGAAAAGGATGTTACAGCATGAAAGGCAGGCTGTGTAAATGAGAGACCTATGCAATAATAAAATATGATAACAAGCAAATTTAACCTTGGAATATAGCGGCTATTTTACAGAAGAAATAATGAGATAGACGGGATCTTTTAAGAGCAATAGAAGGTCCTGGAATGGACGGCATTGGTAAGGATTAGCCAAGGAGTGTGATATTGTGATAAGAAAAGCGGCAGTGAAGGACTCGGAGGCTTTTTCGAAGAGAATTTGAAGCTTTTTCTTTGAAATCTAAGAGAATGAAGCAATTGAGCACCTGATGATTATTTTCTGTCTTATCTTTCAAAAATCCTAATAGCAGCAGCAACAAAAATAAAAACTAATACCGGTAGCCAAATAATGACGTAAACAAGCTATACGATATACTTATGCTATATTGAATGTCAATCAGAGGTATCACTAGAAGCTGAATGAACAAACATGGGAAAACAAATAATATTTGGAAACTCTGTTAATTTCTTTGACCCAGTTGACCACATAAAACACATAGCTGCAATACAAACGACAAAGATTAAATGTTAATAGATCAATATTACCACTAACTTCCTGATCGCCAGACGACGCTTTAGTAATACCTTGGTAAAACATTCACCTTAATTTGTAGCGAGACCTTCAGACTAATTTACGTACTTGGCAGTTCAAGATGCAATGTTTACCATAAAACTAGCACTGATTATATTAAAAACTAATTCCAAATGTTACCTCTTGTCATGACATTATAGGTTATATAGCTTATATTATAAAATTATATTATATTAAATTATATTATATTATATAATATATTATATAATATATTAAATTATATTATATTATATTATATTATAAAACTAGCACTGATTATATTAAAAACTAATTGTAAATCTTTTGTCATGACATTATAGGTATATAGAAAACAAGTCTTATTGAAAATAGCTTTAAACATATATTTATGAAAAAAAAAGGAAATAAAAAGATATAAATGGAAGAACCTATCGATGAAAAATATCTATGTAGAAACGATAAAAAAATAAATTTGAGAGAACAAATAATATGTTAAAGATTCTTACTATCAAACAGGTACATCCTTTTTAGATTAATTGTAAAGTTTTAAATTGAAGTTGAAGCCCGGTAACATACCTCAAACACAATGACCCAGCTACCCTGAATTTTTCTTTTGGTAACCTCCCGTTCCCAGAGTCGGTTACATGTCATGAATGTAAACGTTTGAATACCTATATCTAATATAGAAATAACTATCCTATTTATATTCTTATGTTTATTAAATAATAAAAACCCTATTTAATTGTTAAACTGAAAAATGGGTCCCAACAGAAGTGTAGTTTTGTTAAAACGTTTAAAAGATGGATCGACTGCTGGACAGGCGGTTCGACGAAGACTACCCTGTTTTCACAAAGCTACCCTCAAGAAGCCTATATTGAAAATTAACAATAACAGCTACATGAACCCAGTTAATTCGGTCTTGCAATATAAACTGTCAATTAAAGGTACAACAAGTTTAAAAAAATTAACTACCTGGAATATTTTGATTCATATCTAGGTGTTGTACGTGTTGTGTTGAAGAACTTGTACTCTGTCTTGCTGTTAATGTGCGATCATCTCCCATGGATTCTGATGAGAATGAAAGATTGATGGAATCCGTTTCGTGGTAGTCGTCA
Organism: Morbakka virulenta; assembly: GCA_003991215.1. Lineage (NCBI taxonomy): Eukaryota > Metazoa > Cnidaria > Cubozoa > Carybdeida > Carukiidae > Morbakka > Morbakka virulenta. The sequence goes on from RDPX01000057.1 coordinate 2,032,497, forward strand.
CCGTTTACATCATGTCCATCTGCACTCGCATTGTCATTCTGACTACCCGTCTCACTTAGATCTGCTGTTTCTACAATATTTCGAACTGCTTTTCGAAAGTTTTCAAGATCAGGACTGTGATTACTAACTCCTTTCACAAGGCTGTCTTTTAGTTTCATAGCGTTCTCTTTTATTGTCATCAAGCTGCTTTTCCTTCTTACATTGCTAGTTTTTATTTGTCTTATTTCTTCTTTTAATAAATTATTTGCTTTTTTATAACGTTCCCCTTCAAGGGTGATTTTTCTTATGTTTTGATCCAATCTCTCCAGTTCTTCCCGTAGAATGTTGTTTGCTGTTTGACATGCTTGCAATTCTTCTAAAATATTTATATTACTTCTCTGACACTGATGCAACTCTTCAACAAGCAAATAATTGGAACGTTGACTTTGATGTAGCTCATCCACAAGATTAGTGTTCGATTGTTGAAGAGTGTCAATTTCCCTTTTCATGTTTTTAATTGTATTCAAAAGCTTTTGAATATACTGTTCACCTTTTGTTGAGGACATTGAATCCCTTCTTGGTAATTCGCTGCGAATCATAACCTGGGTTAGATAAAAACAAAGTTAAGATTCAGACAAATTCAGAGAAATTAAACGAACTATTGTAGTCAGGTGAGCCAAAGAGCATTTTGACAACAAGAATGTTCCTGTATGCCATTTATTTGTTACAAATGCAACTTCCGATTCTTCAATACGCAAACACGTCTGAGCAATGACCCTCAAATATTTACACTCGAAATTAATATATTCATACCTGTGCCCCATGAGGTCCCATGAGATTTAATATAAGACTTAATGTTAGTACTGTTTTAGATGCAGCAAAAATGAATTGCAGCACAAAACTATTGATTTTCTCCATAACGTTTAAGGGAGGAAATTAATATTCCTTTAAGATGTCTATGATAAAATATGAAAGAGAAATTATAAAGAATTTCACCTTGTTAATGGTTTAACATGGATATCGTTAACATAAACCTTGATGAAAAATAGGCTGTTTTAATAAAGTTTTTTAAACAAATAAAGATGTTTATTCATTTTTCTTCGGCAATTAAATGATGAATATTATAAGGTGTTTCTTTTCCCAAACGTCTTATTTATTTTGCCCTGGATACGGCTGGTGATTCACATAATCGAAATAATTTTTTTCAAATTTTTTTCATATTCAGTCAGTGAAAAGGATTTGTAATCATCAATGCACAACAAGAAGTTGTCCAAAAACGGCTACTTTGAAGCATCTAAATCTTGTAATGGCATTTTTAGTTTAACGAAAGAAAAGACAAAGCATCCCCATCAATTTCGATACGCAATCACCAAACACGTAATGAATTAACTTCATACTTAGGAACAGGGAAAGTAACACATCACTTAGTTTGTAAAAGACATTAGATTTTCAAAATCGAATGGATAGTAATGTCAGCAAAAGTTCATATTTCTCTAATGTCTAAAAACAGTTAAGCGAAAGTGGGTTGGCGATTCAATTCACTTATGTTTAGTTGAATTTATTTACCTGTATCTTATATACCAACAACAACAATTATTTTTCAGAAGGATATAATGCATCCAGAGCTTCTCTGTTGCTAAAGGTAAACCTTGGGTGTTGGTTATCAGCAATGCAATTTAGGCTCTATCCCAGCACCATCTGACGGGACCGTGCTTAAGAACATTTAAACAATTCTTGTTTAATTCTGGTATAACAGTTGGATTTTTCTAGCATCAAAAGCCAGGAAAATTCAATGAATGGTGAGGTGACCAACAAAATAACATTTTATAGGGCCAGCTGAATCAAATACATAAACATCTCATGAATAGAAAAAAAGCAAGCTTACGTTAACAATACATAACATTTTGATGAAATTATCGTTACCAAGGAATTAGTAAACAAAACAGACCATACCAAGAAGTTTTGTCCGAAGGCCGTAAAAGAATGTAATAGAGAGAGTCAACTTGTTTACATCTAAGTTATTAAAAAGATACTGCGTCAAAAGCTATTTCTCTTGTGGATATTTGTCGTTACGCCATTAAATTATTTATCAAAATCAAATAAAGCTCTAATCAATAACATTTTGCTTCAAGCTGAGGGTATTACAAAATTCCTAACCGTGTTTAACAGGTGTCATATTCTTATAACCAACAATATACACAGAAAGAAAATTAATAAAAAATTTTTAATTTTTAATGATAAATTTTTTATATTAGTTTGGTTTTTCTATACAATGAGCCGGAAAAACATTTATTGCTACGTCCTTAACTTTGTTTACTGAAGTGATAAAAATTCTTGATACATTTGTACAAATATTCGTATGAATTTCCAAGTCATGATGACATAATTTTAACAATGTATCCGCATTCATTTAACGGCTACAAAGACCAAAGTTGTTAGCTCTTTCGGACGTCTGATGCAGCTGAGAATTCAAAGAATCTCTGTTGGTTTGATGCATCCACTGATAAGTCTCATGCATTCTTTGAGGCTTCAGTCTAGCCTTTGACTGTGTAACTGCCATTCCATACAGGGGAACAATACTCTATTAGCACGTAGGAGAAAGAAAGAAAGAGAGAGAGAGAGAGAGAGAGAGAGAGAGAGAGAAAGAGAGAGAGAGAGAGAGAGAGAGAGAGAGAGAGAGAGAGACCGACAGACAGACACAGAGAGAGAGACAGAGACACAGAGAGACAGAGACAGAGAGACACAGAGAGAGACACACACACAGAGAGAGTCAGAGNAGAAAGAAAGAGAGAGAGAGAGAGAGAGAGAGAGAGAGAGAGAGAGAGAGAGAGAGAGAGAGAGAGAGAGAGAGAGAGAGAGAGAGAGAGAGAGAGACAGAGAGAGACACAGAGACAGAGACAGAGACAGAGAGAGACAGAGAGAGAGAGAGAGACAGACAGACAGACAGACAGACAGCGCCAAGTTTCGAAGAGTTTTGAAGTCAAGAGATTGCACCTTGCATTTTGGTTATGCGTATGAAATTCCAAATTACGATCCAGGGTAGCTTAAAGGGACTTTGGTTTAGCATCGAATATGATTCTTTCAACGGTGTTTATAGTATTCGGCTACTAATATGAGAGGATTCGCTAGGTGAAAAACACTACTGACAGTGTGGAAGGTGTTGAGTTTCAAACGCCAGCTGGGCAAGTGGTCATGGGGATCGTTCAAAAAAGAAAATAAAGGTTGGAAGGTGGTGTCCACCCTTCTCGTGACAATCCATTACGTAAATTTCAAGAGGTGCGGGTGTTAAAACTGAATCCTTTATATATCGACGAAAAAAATCATGCAATATTTCTCTTCTTTTGATTATAAAGAAAAAAAATGACGAATACCTGGTGTTCTATTTGCAAAAGATAGCGTGATAATCGATCTTAAGTAGTTCGCGTGCTCAGCAAGACGAAATAATCTTTCGTTTTTTATCTTGCGTTATGAAAAAGCAATTGGCGCCAATGTATTCAATTCTTTTAAAAAGTGCTTGTACTGTCGTGCTATGACATGGTGCTTCGAGCCACACATAAAAAATCAAAACGACAATTGTTTTTTTCCTGAAAGATTTTTGCCACCACTCATACCAGTTGTCAAAATGAAATCGGTACTCTGACCTTTGATACTGATGACGTTGCTCCAACTGGTCGAGTGAAACTGAGGACTGAATATATTGACAATTTTTTAAACGTCCTTAGAGCTTTGTTGTATTCGAAATGTGTCACTGATGATCCATTGTGTATTATTTGTTCCATCTTTACAAAGGTGTTGTCTTGTACCTATAAAAAGTTACGTAACAAAGAGGAGGTTTCGACTTAAGGGTGTCGGTTCTTTACATGGGATGAAGGTCAAATGTTTAATTTTTCCGTTACATACTTTACGCACTAATACATATAAGAATAAATTTTTTTAACTTAATACAAAGAAATCATTCGAGCGGTATGTGTAAGCTGATTTCATATACGTTTTTACTGTTTCAGGACAAATATTGTCCAAAATCTATATCACTCTCATCCTGATCCTTGTGATTTGACAGTCAATGAAAATCCCGCAACTGCATGGACCAGCCAAAAATTTTAAACTGAGCATGTTCTATGGTTCACTGATGGAGGTTTATTACTAAGTTAGAACTATTTGTATCAGCTAGAAATAAAATAAATCAGAACAACGGCTGTGATTTGGTTATTTTGGGTTTTAAATTAAAACCACTGTCAACCGTCAATCTAAAAAGGGCCTGAGAAATGAAGGTTTGGGTTTTCATTTCTTCTTTCGTTTTTTGTTTTTAGGGTTAGACTTTTTGTACTACTTCAAATTGGATACATTGATGGAGTCCAAATGTAGCTATTTATTGTTATAAAGATTGTTTTTCGCAGGATAAAGTGTTAGTATTAGGGCTTTGTTGCCTTTTCAATTGTGAATCCAAGCAGAATTAATCCTGTAACTCACATTTGTTGTATACAGTTCCGGTGCAAGTAACCGCTGGTCAAATTACGGAACTGAAATGTGCGGGTATTTGAATTGTGTCATCTTTCCGTTTCCGAAGTTTACTTTTTTTAGGACAAGTTCCACTTTGATATACTCAGTTTATTTCTAATAAATATTGTATCTAATTTATTTTTGTTTACTTAAGATTTGGGGTTAACAGAGATCAGCAAGGTATTCAAGTACCAAAAGTAATTGAATTTTGTACGTTATCCTCCTTTTTCTGAGTCTTTTCCGTGCAAAAGGCAAATGCAAAACATGTCACAAATGGTCTTATCAACTTTATTCTGCACTTACGTAGTGGATCTGATCAGTCAATAAGGTATAGAAATTTAATGGAAATTTTGATTTGATAAAAATTATGCATGAACCAAAATTGCATTTTTGTTAATTAAGTTAAAAGCAGACCATTTTGAATTTTAACACTTCCGTCAGCGCAATCAGAGAAAAATGTGTAACGAAGCTGCGGGAAATCGTGTTGTGCACATTTTAAAGGTCACAGGAGAGAATCACTTGGGTTTTTTTATTAACACAATGTTAGAGGAGTATTTCAATTTTTCTTTGTTTTTATGGCCATGCCTTGATGATCTTGAGGCCCAGATTACAAAAATTGAACACTTTTGTGTCTACATTTTTCTTTACATCGTGCCCTTTTACGACAGTTTTTTGAATATTATAGCTACATTTTTTTATTTTGGTTAATAGATAAAAATGTCCAATCAATATCGTGAAGTGGCCTTTAACTGCAACTTTCTTTAAGCAAGAATTTCCCCTCGTTCCCGTGCACAAATAACAAGATCCTATCAAGGAATTTTGTGCTAACAGATGATTTGCAACAAAAATCTAACAAACAAAAGGTTCTAAGCAATCAATCTGATGTAGACATACTAAATTTGTAATGTTTGATTAAAAAACAAATACACACGCTGGCCATCACTATTTTCATTCTTGATCAAACTTAGCATTACTAAATTTTACCTGCATGTTATTATTGTCTACCTTTCGTGTTTATCATTTTGGTTATTTAGAAGTTTTCGAGTTCTGTAGTGTTGCAAACAGAATTACGACGGGGGTCTTCTTTTCATATCATGTGCACATTAAGCTTGGCAATAGCTAGCCGGGCAAACAAAAATTAAGACGGTAAAAGAGTGGGCCAGACGAATAAACTTCTATTTAAAGCTTACTTTTAAGTTTTCACGGCGAATATTCGAAATCCACCATCCCAATTCTTTCGTCGTTTAAAAATTGTTCATATCTGAGAAACAAAACAACGAGTGTAGTCAAGCAGGAAAGCTATTTGCATTTTTTAATTGGACACAGACTATCGATTGAGATTTTAACCAACTTAAGATTTTATTTCCTCTTGAGCTGATCAAGCTTCATTTTTGAACCAGACGTTACAAGTCTTAAATAGAAACATCAGTCAAATTAAAGCCATCCCAATTAGCACTCCATCGTCAGCAAATTACAATGCAACTTATAAATCTATTTAGCAATTCAATAATTCCAAATGCATAGATCCTACCAAACAGATTATAGCTGCTTTAAAACAAGCCTCTTGAAGCTAATAAAAATTATTTAAAAACATCGTGTATCAGCGTCATTAACAAGGTCAGATGACATTTTAACTACACTAACCGTACGTACTCTTTTAAAAAAAGTATCAGATTTTGATACAACATGACTTCTAGGAGAACAATCTAAAATCTAGGTTACTGACTACCTATTTTTATAAGTATACAAGGTACAAAAATTATACCTTAATTAATTGGATAAAATACACTCACCCATTGACTTTATAATAGCATACACACTAAATCACGTCTTTAAAATGACAGACTCTTTGACTTCATGATCATACCGTAATAAGTAATTTTTAAACAATCAGCCAAGGAAGAAACGGTTTCCTCAAAATTGAAGTTCAATGTTCTCACTAAAACAATGAGCCCTTGTGGAGGCAGATTGCATGCACAGTTTGATCTAATCCCAAAGAACAACGGGATGCGTCAATTAAGTTGTTTGTTAAGTCATGACTAGTCACAAGTATTAAAATGCAGCATTTCAGAAAAGATTCAGTCACACTCGCTTTTTATCACTGCCCCGATAGATAATAATATGTTTTGTTTTAAAGCACATAGAGATTTGATTTGTGTGAACAACAAATGCCTCCCTTGAAGTGGCATTCATGCCTGCTTTTGCCCAGGGGAAAAAAAGGAGAAGGACAAAATGCAACAAATTGTTTCTCGTCAAGTCAATATCTGAGCAGAAACAACTTCCTTGTCTTCTTTCTTGTCTTTCTTGTCTTCCTTATCTTGTAATTGATTCGTTTTCCTGATATGATAGTCTTCTAGTATCAAAACATTTCATCTGAGAAAAGACATCTTGTAAACCACAAACTTTGTTTTCTTCGCTGAGCAATGCTATCTTGTCCAGTAGGAGACGACACTTCAATAAGAAAACAAATTTTTGTCTTGTATTTAAACGGATCATTATCTTGATTTTGAAGAGTGACCATAATTGCATTTTTTTTATGTTTAACAGCCATTAGCTACCTACCGTCTGAAAGAAGTCTCGCTATTTTAGTAATTAGGAGTGAGTTAACTTTACAAAATATTTGCCGCAAAGTACGCAAGGTTCTGTACTATATTATCAAGGCTCACCAAGACATTTCTTTTGTTAAGAACCTTATGCTGTTTTTCAAATTCCGAATGTACTTTCAGAAAATAAAAACAAAGGTCATAGAATACCGAATTAACATTTTGATTTGATGTTAGGAAAGGCAACAGCAGGAAAAATATAATAAGTATTGTCATACAAAATGGGGTACTGCTTATTCTGAAGTGACCCAGAAATCCGATGAAACTTACTAAGATCGAAGTTAGAATGTATAAAAATGATAACAATTTTGATGTTCTACTACTTATACATAAAATATCTAGAATATTTTAGGGTTTGAGGAAACAAACAGAACCAGTGAGAATACACTGTTGTTTGGTTAGATATTGAAGAACAAAGATCGGTCTGAGGGTTTGATTTGGTTCCAACAATTTACAACCGGAAAATATTTAAATGCAGAAGTAAATTAATTACAATTACGTAATGTAATTAGAAAAGAGAAAAAGTAATTCTTTTTTTTATTGGTCCCAGTACAGAATATGAGAGGGAGGATTAAAAGATAATTAGAAATTGGTGGATGGCAAAAGGACTCTATGAAGTTAATGCAATCAAAACATCTTCTCCAAAACTCGATTGGAATTCATGACATATACACGTTATTAATGGAAAGTGAAATGATGTATAGAAGTGTCTTTGTAGTTTTTTGTGTGTGTTAGCCCTGTGTCAATTTTGTTAACCAAATGCTGATGGCTAAGAAAAGCGGTACCGTAAAAATGTAAAATATTTTTTGCTACATTTATATAACAGTTAAGTATTGGCATTGATCAAATGCAAAGGAATATCGTTGTTAACCAAATTTAACGAAGGAATATAATTGCTTAGCCAAGATGCAGGAAAATTGGTTAATTGAGATATAATAAACAAATAAACGAGAAAATTGTTTCACAAAGAAATTTTCTGCCTTCCATTGAATGTTGATTAGCCGTTGACCAAAAGAGAGCTCTTCCGCACATATCAACTCCCTCTATCTTGCTAACCAACAAAGGACCATGACCCAGACTTGGGAGGCTGGCTGGTACTGTATCTTGTCTAAGAATGACCAGGAAGCTAATGGAGGAAAGGGAAGGTTCAATGTTCTGTTCATAACCGTATAGATTATGCCATTGCCCACAAAGATCATTACAGTTATTAATTAATAATTTATTCTTTCCATTCAAATATTACAGTAGAACCGATCCTACTTTCGATACCTATTTCCTAAACCCACACCTAAACCCAGGTAAACATTGTTTCGAGCCTTTATTCTTAGCAGGTAATTCTTCATACAAAAACAAACGAATGATAGGAAGTAATTGTGCGTGCTTTTAATTGTCCTGTCAATTACTCTAGACAGTATAAATAGAAAATGACAGGTAACTAGACCGTAGTCATTGTATTTGTTTTACAAAAAATAAGGGTGATATTATCTCAAGTTTTCACATGGTTGAATTAAATTTCAAGACGAGAGAAACAAAATGAACATGCTCCACAGCTGATACAATAACCAGCACCGGTTAAAATTTTGTTGTTCGTATATATACAAGCATACCAACTAACAAGAACCCTCATATTTAAAGGAATTTGTGTTACATCCTTGAGCTTACAAGTTTTATTTTAAAACCTAAAGATGGCTGACCAGTTGTATTTTAAGCAATAAATGAAGTTGGTTTTGATTTTAAAGGACATTAGAGTATGTAAGAAAAAATTTCAGCTTGTATTTTGTGTTTCAGTCTTAGTTTCCTCTATGTTTTAGTTGTATTTCTTTGATTCTATTCCATACTTTTGTATGAACTTACTTTTGTCAGGTCATAATCTCAGAGAAAGAGATTTAATCAATAGGATAGCTATCGAGATTATATATCCAATTAGTGCCAAGTTCCACACCATGATAGCACTATTCAATACGCAGAAAAAAAACAAGAATACATGTGAGGATTGAAGAAAATGAAATCATTGATTCAAAGGTATCACATTATCAAATTCGACTAGCAACAAGGTATCACATTATCACATTCGACTAGATACTCAGGTTTCTTACAAACATTAGGAAGCTTTCCTTGTTGGTAGAGAGTCCTGACGTTCCAGCTTGCAATTTTGTCAGGAGCAATAGTGTCAAAAGCTAAACATTTCGAAAGCTGAAAAACTGATCATCGTAAGGTGTAGAAAAGTTAAATGTAGAAAATAACAAAGGACTTGCAGAAAGGCCAGATAAAATTCCTTAATAATTATATAGCAGTCTCAGAATACTTATATTATGAGTTCAGAAGTTGCCTACAGTGAATGCACAATTTAACGGCCATTACGTCTTTGTAATATCTAGCTTGCCAGGAGGTTGCAGTTCGAGAAAATAAAAAGCTCACTTTAAGCCTGTGGTTCTCAACGGGAGGAACTTGGCTCCCCATGCAGGAATTTTGAATCCTCGGGGAGGAACTTGGTACTGGGGAGAAAATGGGAATAAAAGCAAGGAACATTACATCTATTTCAGAAATTTCACGATCATTCACCTGTTACTCTCTGAAGAAGTTTTGAGATTTACTCGCTAGCTGTGATGAAAATGATTTTCTTACCTACCTCGCCGTTTAATAGGGTTTAATAGGTGGTCGGCAGAGTTTGCCATCACAGCAATGAATGCCAACTAGGATCCATGGAGTGCTTCTATGTACCAAACAAATGATCAGACAGAGGAAAGCCTGAATGAGTTTAATGGTCTCCTTTTGACAACTGGACTCAAAATAGAGATGTACAGCGTGGTAGCAATTTCAGTGTCTTTATTATTTAGTTTTGATCTGTGTATTCCTTTTCACTATACATTTTTTTTTTGTGGTTGCTTTTTATCACTTGACAATATCAAAGTGACCAAGTCAGCAGTCAATAGAATTAAAATAGCAGATAAAAACCTTGTATGTACTCAGTTGATTATTTGAAATACTGATTTACTGTGTGAAACAACACTACTTACTGGGCGGTATAAGCCTGTGCAATGGTCATGTGCTACCACAAAAACTTGAAGAACATTTTAAGTGTATTCACGCCTAGCATGCTGGCAAGCTAATTGAGGTCGAAAACGAAAGAGAAGTCAATAGAAGCACGTTATAGGGTATTAGTAATGAGTTACGAATTAAGTCTCCACTCGGCAAAACAAAGTTCAACCCGATAATGATGAAGAATAATTGTTGAACCAGCGCTGGAGATCTACCTACCTACCTACCCACCTACCTACAACAAGTTGCACATTTGCCGCAGAGCAATGACACAATCGGCCGTCGCTTCGATGACATGTCTTACATGTCTGGTAACATTAAATCACACTTGGTGAAAATTCTAGGGATCAGAAAGATTTCCCTCGCAGTCGATGAAACAGCTGTTCTCGGTAGAGAGGCTCTGTTGCTTGCCCACACTCGATTCTATCAGAATTCTGAATATGTTGAAAAACTATTTTTCTTCATATCGTTGCCAATGACTTCACAGCTCAAGACATTTACTAGGTGCTTATGGATTCTCTGACTTAAATAAAATTCCAGTATCAAATATTATCTCAACGGCACCGGATGGAGCACCAAATATAATGGCGCGCCGAAACAATGTTTTGAAACTTTTCAGAGAAGACAATACCGATACGTTGACCATATATTGCGTCACACATAACAAAAATCTGGCCGCTAATGACTTCGGTGCTGAGCCTCATCAAATTTTGAAGAATGTTATCAAGGCGATCAATTTCATTAAGGTCAATCCCAATACTGAATGACTTTTTCAAAGTGTAATGTCACGAATTAGAAGCAGATTATGTTAGGCTTCCACTGAACACGCAGGTACCAATGGTTGTCTGTGGAAAACTGCCTTCCAGGATTGGTAGCCCTTAATGATAATGTGGTTGATGTTGGTGGTGCTTATTTTCCATCACAAACTTCGATCTTTTAATTAGGCAAATTTTTTCTAAACATTGAATGCCTGGAATGGATACCTACATGAAAAGCAAAAATATCTTTTGTACTATGAGACGAAAATCTGCGCCTTGAAATCCAAATTACCTATGTGGGTAGCAAAATTATCCAGAAAAGATTTATCTTAGTGTAACCATAACACTCAACAAGTGAAGGCACTGAAAATAATTTGTAATCGATTCGAAAAACTTTCAATCGATGTCAATCTGAGCAAGTGATACTGCACTGGAGTTGGATTCCAACATTATGGATAAACTTACTGCCCTCCAAAGAACAAAAGTGAAAAAACAATTCATAAATGGAAAGTAGAACTAGGGTGATTGGATGCACAAATTGCATCCAAGTACAAGATACTAGCTGTCATCTGTCACCATTTTCTATAGTGTAATGGTGACTTCAGCATAGTAACTGACATTATTAGTAACAAAGGGGATTCGTTGATTATCACTGAACAAGAAGACCTCAGGCTTAACTTTAAAAATCTTGTACCAAACATTTGGTACCAATTACCAGGCTTAAGGTTCGCACTAGAGAGGAGCCTTACTTGTATATTTTCTATTTATTTAATTATTTACTTATTTATTTATTCACTCATTTATTTATTCACTTATTCACTTATTTATTTATAAATTTATAACGAATGTTTATACAAGATGATCACTTAAACAAATAATATCCTGTTATCAACGTGAGTCCTGTTGAATAAAATTAGGAATAGACAAGAACTAAAGCATTGCCTATGAAAAACCTATGAAATTACAAAATCAAAACTGTAAGGTGTAAAAGTAAATAGTCTACATTTTATAAAATGCGTACAGTTGGATTCCATCAAGATAACCGAATCATTTTCTCTTATAGTTCAGCCAATAATAACATATGTCAGCAGTTATGAACTGTGGCACTTTTGCTGTGTAAATTCTTTATTTACCGACGTCATTCAATATTATGGTACAAGTGCTAACTTTGCAAGTAAACATCGATGACATTAAATATGGCTTGTTTGTCTATTACTTTTAAAGATCCTTAAACTGGGGAGTGATCACAGAATCCTTTGCTGAGAGAGGAATGATGGGCAAAAGAAAAATCACGTCTTTAAGGTAGTTAAAAAGCAATAAAAATAAGGATTTGGAACACTATCACACAGGTGTAACACAAGTATAATTTAAAACACAAACGTTTAAAGTATATTTGCAGACGCTTATTGCTTTAAAGGCATTCTCAGCCCATTAACAGATATAACTTAAGTTGTGGTATGATACATGTTTATAAGGCAAAAGAAGATTTGCTTATGTATGACCCTTCACAAGGCCATACATAGGTTCTCTGTAAAAAATATGAAGGAGTACGTGTTGGTGGCACGAAGTACATTGGCGAAAGAAAGAGAAATGTACACGAATGAACACAATCCCATCTTAGGAGAAATGTTGACCGAGTTTAAAGGAAAACACAAATGTCGGATCCCCTGGACACAAGAATCGGCAAGAATCTTGAAGAGTTCTTAATAGTCCAAATTTAGATAAAAAAATAGAAACAAACAAACTTGTTCTTCCAAAAAATGGTGTAACATAACTAATCTCCTCTTATTTACTTCAATTAGTTTTGTATTTTCCATTCAAACAAATCATCTCGTAGGATTTCTTTTTATGTAAATACTTATGCCTTCAAAATATTGATATCACACGACACGTTTAGTTTTATCTGTTAATGTACCGAGAATGCTTTTATAGCGAAAAGCTTTTGCCAAAATTTTAAAAAACAATTTGTGTTTTTTATTATACTTATCTACTTTATGCATGCGGATTCTATTTTACACAGGTATAACCAAATCATTGAAAAGCTTGTCTTACTTAAGTGGGAGACGTTTTTTCGTTTCCATTAAACTTTAAAAATTTCTGGTCTGAAAGCCAATTATTTTCTGGAACAGCCAAAAGAAAACCAATCCTTGGTAATGTTTAAAAGTATTGGCAACTCTTCTGCAGTACGTGTTGCATATATTAATGAAGTTAAATTATGGTGCTCGGCAGGCTATTGAAACAAGATTATTTGTACCTTAATGCACCTATAGTTATTTCTGAATGGAGTCAAGTCAAGTCAAGGGGAAGCTTTATTTCCAAAGTTTCATCCCATCATTTTCTTCATGGAATTTAAGTATATAGAGAGATAATAACTTATTAATTTGGTTAAACGTTCTGTTGTGATCCCTGTAGAATGTTTGGCTTATTGTAATTATCGATTTCTTACAGACATAATAGATCCGTTCTAGAGAAATGAAAACCGTTTACGCTACAGAATTTGGTTAACAGTATATTAAGCAAACAATTACGACAGTCCTGTCTACATACCCACATTTCGTATGAGAAACTGAGTTCAAACGGGTCGTCTTAAATTAATTTTACAATACAAAATCAGTGAAATGAACTACATTTGCTGATTGTGAAGAGTAAAGCTGTGTTAAAACACCTAAAAATAGGAAATGGTAATAAACATAGTTGAAGAATATTTTGGCTACTGGCTAATCAGTATGAAGTGAACAGTCTCGAAACCTCATGAATCATAAAGTACTTTGAGAGAATGCATATGTGCAAGATTTTCTGCCTCTGATATTGGATTACATTGGAAGACACAGGATAATAAATTTCACATTTCATGATTAACCTTGTCACACAAGTGCTAAAAAATGATGCCTAACTCAACATCTATCGCTTGTATAAAAAAATAAGCAATATCACGCATTTTATATCGGCTCGTGTGAATGGCTTGTCCAAAACGGGTTCTACGAAATACAGTATGTTACTGACGCTTAAGGACATAGATAGTGACCTTTGTTTACTGGTTTTAACCTTACAATTTTTAGATCATCACAAACTGCTATCATTTTGAGCCCAAAGGAAACAGTACTATTAACACAAAACTCAGGGCAGCATTTGGCCAAAAAATTGTTACACTAGGGTCTATTTGAGTATATTTGGCCCCACTTTGTGAACTTGGAAACTTAAAAGTGTGGTCAACTAAAATATTTTATCTGATATTTCTAAGGTTAAAGGTGGGGCACTCCCCACCTTTAACCTTAGAAATATCAGATAAAATATTTTAGAATCCTTTGCTATCTGTTGTCTTTAAAACTAATATTAACTTAACCCGGATTGAAAACCATTGAAAACCAAAAGGATAAATTGTTACATTTTGTCATGATTTTGTTATGTGCAGAGAATTCCTCATCATCCCAGTCCTTTTCCACCGTAGTAAAAGTATCACCGTAGGTTCAGATTTAAAAGATGCAGACACTTATTTTTTGTGTGAAATACTTGGAGGAATGTCTTAATTGGCTACCATCTTTAGGAGAATTTATATGCTTTGACGTGCAGTTAACAATTAACGAAAACTCTTCTGCAAAAAACTCTTCTGCAAAAAACTCTCTCTGGGAATCCTGCATGAAGCTATGATCAACAACGTGATTGTAAAAGTTTCAAAAGGGGGTCACTCTTGCCTGACTTCAGTTTGCCTTCATGATTTCTGTGACCACCGCAAAAATATATATCAGCCAAGTCTCTTTACCTAAATTATTTATTTATTTTATTTCCAGACCATAAATAAAATATTGGACCTAATGAATTAAATCATGAAAGTTGAATTAAAAACGATAACAATTCCGGGTGAAATCAAAAGATAGGGAAAATGTGTGATCGTGGTTAGAAACTGCAACTTTTTAGTTTTAAGGTAACCTGTGAAAACAGACATTTTTCTTTATTAACTATTCCTGTGAAATGTATGAGTTTCGTAACTATAATTTTCCCCCTAGAATTAATTATGTCACAAACTTGAGGATGTTCTATTGACATTGTTTATTTTGTTGTGAGACGCCGATTTTCAAGTTCTTGTAAATAATTTGTCGTCATTGTTAGCTGAGTTATCACGCCGAGAATTGCTGAAAGCTTTATCCCCCTCTGCAAGATCTCTCGTGTTTACTTACTTTTTCTTTAATCCTTTTTGAAAAAATCAGGAACAGGAATACGCAAATTTGCCTGAAGCTCAGGCAGATTATCGTATTCGGCTCATTCATGTTTTCCTTCGTCAAGAAATCCTTTAAAATTTATTTGATAGCTTACATAATGAAAAACTGTTGAGTGATATTAGGAGACAACAGCACGAAGACATTGTTAAGATAGTGTAAGACTCATTAATGCTAATCTAATTTCTGCTAATGAAGCGGCTTCGCAGGTGTCAGCTTTTTAACGGTAGGAAAACTAACACCTACTCTAATTGATACCATAAAATGCCCCTTTATTATGCTCGGGTGAGAATAGGACACAGCTAACCACTTAAACATCCTTTGGGCTCAGTACAGAATGAAAGCTGTTTTAATTTCTTTGTATGGTTTAACAAAATATGGGGAATACAATGCTTGCATATTGCTACAGGTGAATGAAATGTTCTAAAGCACTTACTAAAAAGTAAACAGGTGCTAACACAATTTTTTGTTTCTACTTCCTTGAACTTAAAACTTACCTTCTGTCCTCTGCATTCAAAGCTTGTCTTGATTTTTACACAAGTTAACCCAATAATTCATCTGTTTCTTCGTCCAGCAAACAATGACACGCGACTCTTATTATTATTAATCAAGCAAAAATAACATATTTTCCCTAAAGTACCTGTACTCTATTTAGAAATGTGTTGTGATCTATAAGTAAATCCGATGTCAGGTTGGTGATATCCGCATAACCTACACGAATGGAAACAATACTCAAAATGGAAACTTCCTTTGAGTCATTCAGGTTCTGAGATCGGGGACATCAATATGCACACATGTACAAACAAAAGGTTTTTTGAAGTCATTGTGTCCAAAGTCAATAAGTGTGGGACGTCAAAGCTTAAATAAATATTTATCCAATAATATTTGATTAATGCAGTTCTATGGCTACACTAACTTAAAGCAGATTAGATTAGAAAATCACAATGAAGGAATTTCTCGTATGGTCTTTGTTAACAAAGGGCTTTGGGGGTTATGATAAAAAATGCCTACGCAGTTGTGTACACAGGATAACAATTTGCTTTGACACAGTATTCATGAGAAGACGAAAACTAACATGGTCTTGATAAAGCACTTCAAAACAAACGTAGTTAAACCAATTAGGAAAAAAGCGATTAATATAATTGACCACAAGGTACAATTAATTGACATATTCCTTTTAATGGTTGTAAATTAGCTCACTTCATCGCTGAAAATCTCTTTGAACTAATTAACTAAACTCAGAAAACTAATTGAAATTAATTTTCTGNAGATTAGATTAGAAAATCACAATGAAGGAATTTCTCGTATGGTCTTTGTTAACAAAGGGCTTTGGGGGTTATGATAAAAAATGCCTACGCAGTTGTGTACACAGGATAACAATTTGCTTTGACACAGTATTCATGAGAAGACGAAAACTGACATGGTCTTGATAAAGCACTTCAAAACAAACGTAGTTAAACCAATTAGGAAAAAAGCGATTAATATAATTGACCACAAGGTACAATTAATTGACATATTCCTTTTAATGGTTGTAAATTAGCTCACTTCATCGCTGAAAATCTCTTAAACTAATTGAAATTAATTTTCTGAGCTCAGTAATACTCGCAGTGGGGCAGTGTACCCAAGTTTGAATTGATCGTAAAATTATTAAGTCTTACAAATTGGGATAAAATCACCTTTCAATAAACCAGAGATCACATAAACTTCTGTACATTGAAAAGCAGCAGCTTCATTCATCGAATTAGAGCAAGCATCTATCAGGTAATCACCTGATATTGGCAATCAATTGTGAATATTACGTACAGCAAAACAAGATAATTACAGCAGCACGCTGTTGATTGCTTCCTGTTGCTTTAACCTTTCCCTTTTTTCCCTGTCTGAATGGTGAAATCTCAAAATGTCGCTATTTGGCTTTTCTGTGTTACATAATTGATTTACAGTACTGACAGGTAAAATAAACAAAACATAGTTCGACAAAACCACAATTAAAATGCTTCCTGTTCCATCACTACAACGTTTCTGGTTTCCACTTTTAATAGTTCCTGTATTCTTATGATTTTGTAATATTATTACCAGTTTTACCTTTTTTATCCAACGAATCCCTCCTACACAGAGTAAAACACCTACGTGCAACCAACAAACAATTACCAACAGCACATTACAAAAATTTGGATGCCCTTCCTTGCCCCCACTATTAAATCTTAAAAATAAAGTTGCTAAAAATTCCAAAGAACTTTTTCCTACACACAACCCTCCTACACAGAGTAAAACACCTACGTACAACCAACAAACAATTACCAACAGCACATTACAAAAATTTGGATGCCCTTCCTTGGCCCCACTATTAAATCTTAAAAATAAAGTTGCTAAAAATTCCAAAGAACTACGTGTAGGCGTAGGCACAAAGGATCTGGGTTGACTCATATTTTCTGGTCCATTGACGTATTCTGTATTGATTAGTATTTTTATAGAAGCACAGTAATAGTGTGATTCACAATATGATAGAACATGCATATTTACACTTTGAATTTCAACCGGAAATGTTTACATAGGCAGCCTGACGGTGACAAATGAAATAACGATTTTACTAATATATATATATATATATATATATATATATATTTTATTGGGGGCTTTTCCATTAATTGGGGCTTGGATTTGGCAGTGAGAAATGTCTTGGCCGGATGCCCTTCCTGACGCCAACCAATGGCTTTTTTTTATTTCCAAAGTCGCCCGGAATTCTTGGTTACGGTGCATTTGCAGTAACCATTAAGCCACGGCTCCTACTAACGATTTTATTAATGATGACATTTATTTACTGCCTGATTTTCCCGGAGTTTCCTTTGTTCTCCGTCAAATACAAAGGTGCTAGGGGTCACTACACTTACAAAAGTCTCCTAATCTGCCTACTTCATAGCACTTTCCTATCACTTTGCTGTACGAGAATTCATGATGTCTGCCAAGTCAAGTCGTGCTTGTAAGAATCATCCAGATAACTTCTGTAATATTTGTGGAAAATATACTGCAGTGTCTTGACGCAAGAAATTTACAAATTCCTTAATTAGAGGATACGAAATTTATTTCGATTCTAAACCTGACGTGGATAAAGCATGGGCTCCACAATATTGCTGTATTACTTGTGTCTCTGGATTACATCACTGGAAGAGTGGACATCGAAAGAAGATGAAGTTCACGACTTCCATGATTTGGCGTTAACCAACAGATCACATTTCTGACTGCTACTTTTGTTTGACGGAATTCAATCGTGGAGTTTGTAATGCGAGGCGTGTCACCAAATATGCTGTTGTCAGGTAGGCTACAACATTTTTGTGTAATTTTAATAGAAAATTTTCTGGATAAGCCTACATATAAGCTTACATTCCTTTCATTTCAAAATTATAATCTTTGTTTAAAAATTACAATCTTTGTAAATTCCTTTTTAACATTTGGAGAATGTGCACATTATGGCAGTCGATTCTCATTTTGTTTCAGGTCAGCTATTCAATCAGTACCACACAATGATGATGACGATCTACCAGTGCCCAGCAGCTGGCAGCTGAAAGAAGAATCACAATCATCCAGTGAAATTGGTGACTCGCCAAAAGCTTGGGATCACGAACCAGAGCTTTCAGGTTCAAGCTCTGATGTGCACCTCATCACACAGCCTGAACTTAATGACCTCGCAAGGGAGTTAATGCTGTCAAAGCAGCGCTCGTAAATCTTAGCTTCCAGGTTGAAGAAATGGAACACGTTTCACTTATCCACAAAAATAACAGCATTCCGTACACGAAATGTAGAAATGACAACGTTTTTCTGAATGACAGACTCTTATATGTCACTGCACCGATGTTGCTGGTATGATGAGTGCTATGAACATTATATATACCAACAGTGAATGAAGACTAATCATAGATTCCTCAGTAGCTAGCCTAAAAACAGTTCTACTGCACAATAGAAATAAAAATCCAAGCATACCTATTACACATGCTGTTGGTTTACAAGAAACATATTATACAATGCAAAAGGTATTAGACCTCATCAAGTATACTGAACATGAATGGGCTATTTGTGGAGATTTCAAGGTCATTGGGTTGTTACTAGGTCTACAAAGCGGCTATACTAAACATAGCTGGTCAATACGCAAGAAATTCCAGCCTGAAAATATCCTCCTTCTTCCACTGCATATCAAACTAAGGCTTATCAAGCAATTTGTGAAGGCCATGAATAAACAAAGCTCATGTTTTAAATTCCTTCAGGAGAAGTTCACCAAGGTCAGTGAGGCAAAGTTGAAGGCTGGGGTTTTCATCGGACCCCAAATTAGGGACCTCATGAATGACCCCGAATCCCCAAACCTCCTCTCCGAAAAGGGACAGAGAGCTTGGAAATCTTTCCAGGCTTTAGTCCTTAACTTCCTTGGTAACAAAACGTCAGAAGACTACAAGAAGATTGTGGAAAACCTTTTAGACGACTTTCGAAGCATGGGCTGCCCAATGTCACTTAAGATGCACTACCTGCACTCTCATCTGGACTTCTTCCCAGAAAACCTTGGTTCAGTCAGTGATGAACACGGGGGACATTTCCATCAGACCATTGCGACCATTAACCACCGCTATCAAAGTCGCTGGAACCCTGCGATGCTAGGAGACTATTGCTGGCTTCTGCAAAGGGAGACAACAAGTGCTCATCGCCGAAAGTCCTGCACATGTTTTGAACTCTGACTGTTCATTGAAGTTCTCTTATTGGAACTATTAAATGCTTAGTGACAATGAGTTTTGTAATTCTATTTCATGACCGATTCTTTTAGTTCTATTGAAATGTTGTACACAAAGGCGACTAGAATACTTTCCATATTTATGCCTTCATAACAGTTGAATACTTTTTGCTGTCTTTTGTTATGAATGTTGCTTGTTTTTATAATATAATTTTGAGGAAAGATTCATTTGTTTTCGAAAATATAGTTAATATTTAGGAATAATGCTGAAAGCAGTTTACATAGACACATATGACAGTCCTCAACCTGGCGAATGGGAAAGCATGATCACAGGACTATACACAATATTAGCTTACCTCACGAAAAAAGCCACATCACCACAAAATAAAAACTAAACGGTAGAATTGTTTTTCACACGCAAATTCGGAATCAGCGCATCAAAATTACCCAGAAAATATATGTCGTTTAAGTAGCCAATTTTTAAAAAAAATCTATAGAACAGTGCTATGGGTTCTGTTTCTGATGGCTTGGGCTAATTGATATAAGAAAGTCATAAAACAGACACTAGGTTGTAATCTCTTCTTCACATAAATTTTTTTTTCCTAGGAAGGGTAAAATTATTGCAACACCAACAGATTGTGTATTTATATATTTTTTAATCAAATATATGTTTAAGTGGTAAAATACCTAAAAACCCTTATTAAAATCATATTCATTTAGGTCGATGGCTAAGCCACTGGCACCCGACTGGACCTTACGCCAGAATATTAAAACTAAATTCAAGTGGGTTTTTGTTAATTCTGGCAGTGAAGAGTGGTGGGGGAAGCAAGCCACTTTTTCTGACTGTTTGAAGAAAACAAAGAAGGATTGTTATAAAGCCGCCACTTTTTGGGACTGGCTGTATAAAACAATTAGAAACGATACACAAATTCTCTGTCTACAAAGAAGAAGTGATGAAATTTGAATATGAATTCCTTTCAATGCTCCGAAATTGAAGGCAGAACTAGCTCTACCAATTACTTTAAACCATTTTATCTCGAAATTTTGACTTCATTCATGTGTTTACCAGTAGAAGCTGGGCTATAGCTGAATTACAATTAGCAATCTTGTGCATATTTTCTGTATATATTTAGTATTCAAAAACTGCGCTGTTAAGTTTATCTCCTAATTTAGTGCAAACTAGACGTATCCAGGGTAGTCTGAGGTTTTTGGAGCAATTTTAAGGGGTCCTTTTAACAGGATTTTGGAAGCTGAATAATTTAGGCTGAATATCTTTGTCTATTTCAACGTTAGGGCGACCGTTACTCAACAGCATTTGCTTAATTTAATCTGCTGAAGACTAAGATTTGACAGATAACCTCTTACTTGCAATTCGATCCAGGTACTTTATAGTACCACTTCAACGTTTACAAATTTACTGTTATGTCAATTCTTAGCCTTTGATTTGTGGCAGCATTATGCATAAACCCAATACGCCCACAAGCCATCAGATGAAAACGTACAGTCAACACTCGAAACCTTTTTCGTTTTCAAGAAAATAATAATAAAATGGAAAGAAGGCTACAAAATGGTAAAAAACAGATTTCCAAAGTTCAAATATCACAAAAAGAGAGACATAGAGGGAAACTAGAGATGCTGTATAAGAGATATTGATAATGTAACAGATTAAGTAGCAAACCATAAAGCTCCTCGTGTAGATAAAAACTCTTTCAGGATGCTCAAAACCAAAGGTCAAGAATTGATTATTTGGTAACTAAATTTATTGAGCCGAACTTTAAAGCAGGTGTATTATTGGAGAAGTCAAACAATATTTTTATTTGCAAAAGACCAAAAGCAAGTGATCTGATTCTACACAATAACTCAATGAGTATAACGTTGCCACCTATCAAGACAAATGTCTTTTCTACGAAAATTTTGTAGGGAATGGAACCTAAAACTGATAAAATTGATAAGATAAGAAATGATAAGACCAGAACAAACTTGCCGATACTTCTCTCTACTTTTGCCTTTCTTTCTTGTGGAACTGCTTAAATCACAATGGGTGAGAAATTGACAGTGGAAAATTGTTATGAAAGAGGCCATCTTTCAAATAATCAAATAAAACATTTAAATACCTGCCCAGATAGAACTCAAGTTTTTCACATTAGCCCTCTTACGTTTTAGTACATCAATCCAATTTCCAGTTCAAGGTAATTTATTGGTCAAAGTCAATTTCTTTTGCATATACAAGGCCACGTACTTGAATAACTTTGGAGAAGCATAAAAATCTGGTTGCAAAGTACTTGGAAATGCTTCCGCCTTTTAACCGATTAAAAACCTAGTCTAGGTGGTATTCATTACAACCTTCATATTTCGATCTAGCTGATCATTATGCAGCAGTTTTTTGTTTGACTTGGTAAACAACCAAAAAGAAGTTGTATGAATTAGGATAGACTGTCTTCAAAAGTAAATTAGAAACTTCTGGATAACATTCTACAAAGAAATGTATTACCAAGGCGCTAATTTCAGCTTTGTTTTAACAGATGGAATCTATTTAAACCTGTTTATCTCATTGTTTCAGTCATGACCAGGTAGTTGAACCGGTCATATGCACCTTAAAACAATACACTGTTCACTATTTTAATATAGAAAAAACCTCTAAGCGAACACAAAGCCTAATCTTTGACCTATTAACCTAAGAATACCATATAAAGGTCGTTTGCATTATTGTATTAAAAAGTAACCTTGCTTGTATAAGCCTATGATAATATTTCATTGCTCGAGGCTCCTACTAGGAAGGTAATACCATAATTCAAAAATTGCATTTCCCCTTTTTGTCTAATTACCAGAGTCAGCGCAAAGGTCACTCGTCTGAAGTCCAAGGATTTGTAAATAAGCAGGTTAGAAACAACACATTGAGTAGAATATTTGGACACTCATTTACTTGTTGAAATGGTTATTGTGTGGGAAAGGTGAAACAAATTGCCTTCCACTTTTATAGTAGTAAAAAACCAACTCGTGTTTTCTGTTCCTAGTATACTTTAAAAAGCCCCCCTGGTCTAAAGCAGCAAAACCACTCACACAAGGATTGACAACAAGAGGGCGTAAACCAAGGTGCCACACAGCCGGATAGCAAAGTTGTCAGAAACGTGGCAGCCAGTTTCAGAAACTTATTTATATGACGTATGTGTGATTGAAAAACTTACTTTGTATGATGCATTGGCTAACGACTTGGCTACATCATTATGAGTATTTTAGAGAATTATTTATCCGAAATAGTTTTCCTCTGCTGCTTTTTTCCCCTATGGTTCCATTTGCTTTGATGCTGATAAATTTGAAAAATGTGTGTGTCAACCAAATATTGTTTATGGACGACCTGAAGCTCTAAAATAAATCCAAAGGAATTATGGTTGACTCACCATTATTGACAGTACATACATTCAGCAGGAGTAAGTATGTAATTCGAAATAAAGAAGTGCAAAGTGCTTGTGTCTGACATGTTATGCAAAAAATTCAAAAGAGAAATTACTGGTATCCTTGAGAGTGATCAAGATACTGAAATCTGACTAAATGAAGAATAATTCAAATGCGAAGGCCAAAATGCAGGCTCAGATAGGTGGAAAAGGGAATACTTGTGTTATCAATACCGGAGAGAAATGCAGGAAACAGCTGATAAAGACAAATCCTGGGAGTAAACTTGGAAAAGCATAAAAAATAAGTAGAAACAGAAGCAATACTATTTGTAGGCTACAGGTCCTACAGGCCATAAGAGCATAAGTATAAAATTTCAATATTGATAAATGCTGTATAGTTTAAGCTTTTCAAATTGTGGGGTGAGAGGGCTAAAAAGTAAGCCAGATGATAATTGAATGTAAATACTGGCTCGGAAGGATTA
Organism: Morbakka virulenta; assembly: GCA_003991215.1. Lineage (NCBI taxonomy): Eukaryota > Metazoa > Cnidaria > Cubozoa > Carybdeida > Carukiidae > Morbakka > Morbakka virulenta. The sequence goes on from RDPX01000057.1 coordinate 2,056,175, forward strand.
TTAGCGAATACATAGGACAGCACAAATTGTAAGCTATTTTGTAAATACCACATGACCCAAAATGAGAAAAGATATGAACAAAAATCAGGGGAAACATTGGAAAACGAAAATGTAAACATCTTGTTTGATACAACTACACAAAAAAAGTCAGGATACATAATATTGTGATTGTTGGGAAGGAGAACGATAAGGCAATAATTGTAGATATTGTTTCCGCCGGAGACAACTGAGGTCACAAAAAGAAAATAAGAAAACTGAAAAACATCAGGACCTGAAATGAGAGATTACATAGCTATGGGGTTTGAAGAAATTGGATCTAATTTTAGTAGTTATGGAAGCATAAATTGTCTTAGAAAAAGAGGCTGGACTTGCGGCTTTACCAATTAAGTGTAAAATCAAGAGAGAATCTGTGTAGAAGACGACATTGTTGGGAGCTGCTAGGAACCCTGGAAATGTTTTTGAGAATAAAGAAGACGGAATGACCCACTGAACCTTTGGCTATTGCCCACGACTCATTCCTTTGTTATAGTAACAGTATAACAAAAGTGATTTTTTGATATACTAACGAAAATAAAAAGTAACAGGATAATAACACAAGGGTTGTATATATTTCAGATCTGAAATACATGTATAAATATTCGTCTGATAAAAATAAATAATAAGAGTAATAACGAAGGTTATGATGATGATGACATTAACGATAATAATAATGATAACAATAACAAAACAGCTTACAGAGCGCTGGGACCATATATCCTTCCGTGGACGGTTCTCCCGACTAAATCAAAAGATTGATGCAGATTAAGAATCAACTCATAGGCAGTTAGAAATTCTAAACCTAAAGCAAAGAAGGACAGATTCATACTAGCTGCTTAAGAATTAAGCTTACCGACACGTAACTATTAAGAAAGATTCCGAATAATGGTTCGGAATCTTTAAATGTAGGTGTTGTGATCAGATTCCAAAGCTCAGTAATAACATTAAAAGAGAAAAGAAGTCCCCATGGGGTAGTTAACCAATAATTCCATTATTCATTATTTTGCTAACATTTATCCAGTCATATTACATTCATTATCTATCTATCTTGGTCGATTTTCACATCGTCCAAGTATGGAGACACAATCCTTCCAGCACTCTCTATCCATCATGATCATGATCATTCATTAGAAGAACTGTTTTTCATAAAGACCTTCTTTAAAAATATTTAATTATTTTTTAAAATATCTGAATGATGTAAACGCATAAAAATATTAAATCTAAAAACATAATTGCACATTTTGAAAACACTATCAAATTTCTATTCTTCCAAACTAGAATGAACACCACTCCAAAACCAGCAGTAGCAAAGGATGATGTAAGTATTCTCTAAAATTTTTCTAATTAGACTGATCGGTGCATCCAGGCTGGGAGATCCATCAGACACTATTATAAAAGACACAAGAGGAAAAACTGTACTGTACAAATCCTACAAAATGCTCGTTCTGTGTGAATTCATTTTTGTCCAGTATCGTTTGCTTGCAAAAAAACTATGTATGATACCTATAAAGTAATGAACCAGAAAGAAACTAGACTGTTATTTTAAGACTCTGTGTTTCGTATTTTTACGAGTATAAGAACAAGAATCTCAGAGTCCTAAAACAGCAGTCTAGTTTCTTTCTGTTTTATTACTTTATATCTAGTTTTGGATACAACTTCCTTAAGCACTTTTTATGATAATTATTTACCTTCAGTAGCTATATAAAGTTATATTATATAAGTATATTTATAATTTATATATGGAAAGAAAGTACTAATAGTAAATACTGCTACTATTACAACTGATCATCAGCAAACTCAGGTTGTTGATACATAAATGCCTTGGTCGGTTTTCATTTGTGGAAAAAAGGCGAATATGTTATAGATGGGCCTTGAAGAACTTTGCCATAAAGTGGCGAAGACATCCTGTAAGCTGTCTCCATTCCAGCTTATGGCTACTCTCAAATCCACTTAAAATTTCCAAATGTTGTTTGTAATACAAGTCAAAAATAACAGCGAAAACATTGACTAATCCTCAGTCTTTTGCAAGTTATTTATCCGAGATACACGAACAGAGGTTTTAATATCGCACTGACCAACACTACTGACTTCCACAAGAAGCTTAAAAGAACTTGATATAAAATCGAAGGAAAGTGGCAATTTACATGCCAAGTAGTTCTAAAACGAGGTCAGAAAAAGCAGAGTACAAAAAAAAGTTCCACTGCATTGCTTTGGAAATGGGGTAGATTATTATAGGAAAAATGAAAGAGAGGAATACAAAGAAGAGAAACAACTTCAGTTGACAGAGTTAAGAATTATATTTAACCAAGGTAAAAAGTCTGTGACAAAACATTAAATTATAACAAATTTACACAACAAAAAAGGTTGGGTCTCCAGTAACTACGACCTTGATATACATCTATGAATCTTAAAGATCCAGTATACCAATATTGATACCTCTTCATTTCAAGTTCCTCCTTACAACATCCTTGATTCTCAGCAACGGTTACTATGGTTCCGTTTACTCTCAACAAGCTGTGAGTATAGCAGTTGTCTTGGTATTGGCAGGCCCTCGTTTCCCGTCCTGTGTGCATGACCAAGCCATCTGAGGCATTCTTTGATTAGTAAGTCTGCCATTGATGGAAGGTCTGCACGTCGAAGAATTCATTTGGACGTTTGTCTTTCAGACTGATGTTCTGGATTGTTCTAAGCTTTCTCATCATATATGCACATAATTTTTAAAGTTGTGTGGGATACCGGAACCAAGTTGTTGCTCCATACAGCAAAGCTGGCAGTACCACAGCTCCATATACTTTGCATTTGGCCCTGAGTGAGACATTTTTCCACAGACGACCCTGAGGTTTATCAAAAGCTGCGCTGGCATTACCCATTCTATGTCGAAGTCCTTTTTCTATTTTTGTATTACTTGAGACTGTGCTGCAGAAATACCTCAAATCTGAAAACTGTACTAGGAATTCATCGTTGATGGTGATTTCCTCCAATACAGATAAATTCAGCAGCTTCACGGGTTGGTACGAAGGCTGAAAACCATACTCATGGTGTTCCTGCCTTTGTAGAATCCACATTGATTCTCAGGCAGTATATTTGGACACATTTCTTTATTTAGCCTGTTGAGTAGTATAAAGGACCATAATCTCACCCTCTATAGACGTAAGAGATATTCCATGATAATTTTCATACGATCATCTTTCATAAATATCTTGAGGAAGTTTGTGTCCTTTCAGTCTTGCAACATTTTTTCTTTTTTCGATGTGTCTTTAATTCAATCAAACACTTTCTTTTGTAATTTTGGGCTACCGTACTTCCATATTTCCTCCAGAATCCTACATCTACCTGATGCTTCATTTCCCTCTGTTATTTTTATGACATTTAAAAGTTCTGTAGCGTTGATGTTTCATAAAGACTACCAATTTCTAGTCAATCAGAGATATTATTAAGTGCATTCTGATCACCATTTCCTAGGGCGTTTAATAGATGGTTGTTGAAATGCCCTTCGAAAGGAGCAAGTATATCATTCTTGTTCTGAAGGACAGTTCTGCAGTCTGGTGAAGTAAGCTGGATTCTTCCTTTTCTCTGCGATCCATAAATTTCTTTAAGCCCTTGGTAGAATGCCTTCAGGTCATATTGATCTGCCGCATATTGTAAAGGTTCTGCTTTTTGCCTTCCACCATTGAGACTTTAATATCCAGTGTATTGTTATAGCTTGCTTTCTCCCTCTACCATTCTTACCTTGTTTGACCAAATGTTTTGTGATAGTTGTTTGCCTCTTGCCAAACTCCTCCCTCCAAGCAGTTTTTTGAACATTTCATTGTCCTCTCTGAATCAGTTTTGATGCTTTCTGACTGGTATTTTCTGCGCTTCATCTGCAGTCTGTAAGGTAGTTCTCTTTAGACTCTTCCACCTTTCTAGGACACATTTCTTTCCTTCTGTCTGATCCAATTTTTTCTTTTACAAATTCTTCCTTAATCTGCCTAGAGCATAATTCATTTACATTGAGCTTCTTCCGTGGCGTTTTCCCAGTTTTTCTCCTTATTTTTCTCAATGCGAACGCTAACTTTGAGTACACCGTGTTATGATTGATAGCAGGGACAGCCCCTCTCAGCACTAGGTTCCAGTGTATCTTTCTTGTCTTTTTGCCTAGTAATTACATAGCCTAGAAGGTACCAGTATTTAGATCATGGTTGCATCCAAGTGGTTCTGTGATGGGTCTTATGTTTGAAGATGGTTTTGGCGACGATTAGGTTATGCTTTGAGCAGAAGGTCAGCAGTAAGCTCACCGTTTGAGATACACTTCCCCAATACATAAAATCTAATTACTTCTGAATAATTTACCTTCTCACAACCGATTCTGGCATTTAAGTCACCTGCTGTAAGAAGCTTATCGCTGTTGGGGACCTGGCTCAGCAGGTCCCCAATAGCGATAGCTCGCAGGCGATTGGTCTTGTTGTTCCATTTTTTGTGCAAGGTAATTAATTTACTGTTTTTGATAGCAAAGCCTACTACAGCCCCTCTTTTCTCATGCCTGGCTCTACCGCTCCAGAAAAAGGTATATCCATAGTCAACTAAGCTATCAGACAATGCTAAGCGAGTCTCACCTAATCTCTTTAGTTCCTTGACTACTAGAGCAATTTGTCGCCCTGGTCTCTCCGACCGCATTCTGTACAGTAAAGTCCTAGCATTCCATTCTAGTAACCTATGGGTATTTTTATGTTCTTCTTCCTTCCTTGTTTAATTTTGACTGGACGCAGGAGTGGGAGCGCACTAGCGCAAACCTTGTTTACCAGAGCGTTCAACCAGTGCCGCTAATTTGTTTCATAGCTATTTCCAGACAACTACTTGTAAAGAGAGTAAGGGTAGGCACATGACGCTAGCAGTATTATATTATGAATGGTGGGTTGTGCTCTGCTGTTGTCTTTTTATAGATCTTCCACCCGACCATGTGTATCTCTAGCCATTTATCTTTTGCACGATTCCTCCGCTTCTTAATACGTCCGTCATCGTGTTTCCGATGACTTCACCGTAAACCTGGCAGGGGGCTATACAGGTGCTACACATTGCGCAAGGGTGACCTGAAACTTTGTATTGTTGGTTAGGGACGTTTAAGCGCCAAGACCTCCACAGCCAACATGCCCTAAATTAACTAGCTACCCACCTTTTCACTAAATTGCATACCTTGCTTTCCATTTCGTAACAAGGATGATGGAAAATCACATATGTGCGGAAGGGGCCAAGTAGATAAAAATAGAATATGCAAGGGCTGTACTCTGTTCAGCAAAATTTTATTTCATGGAAATGCTGTTGTGACTTTTGAGTCAATGTCACAACATGTTATTACTTGACTAGGTTCAAGTCTTTAATTTTCCAGAAAACAGCTTTCACAGTTGGTCAAGCATAAAACAAAGAAACATAACGTCAAAAAGACAATTGATCGCCACAAACAAAGTCTCTTTGTAATACACAGCACCACAATCTATTAACTTTTTTTCTTACTGTTAAATACAACCAACAGTAGGGTTAAAACAGTCATTAAAATTTTGAAAATGCATAATTGTTGTCTTTATCCAATTTCAAATTAATCTTAATTTTAGAAAAGGTTTAATGGTTTACTTTGGAGTCATGCCTCACAGCAATTAAAGGGAAATTATGATCTTACTTACGCAGTGCTTTTATTTCTATTTCTATTTTGCATTAGTCAATGTAATGCAATTGCCAGGCTCAAGGTGGAGTAAACCACTTTAATAATCCAGTGGAAGGCAACGGCAAACTACCACTGTCATAACTGTCTCGGCAATCATGGTTATAAATAACCAAAGTACTCATGTTAAAGCTGTACAAGGGGCTCAGATGAATTCTCAGGGTGTCACAGCCGGTAGTAATCAGAGTGCGCGATATCAGGCGCTATCAGACCGTCATCAAGCTACCATCCGCGACAGCTGAACCAGTTTGAGTATCGGTACGTGGAATGTACGTACCTTACACAATGCTGGTAGAACCGAGAATCTAAGAGAACAGGAGCGTTTGAATGTTAACATCATGGGTGTGAGCGAGATGCGATGGCTAAAATCAGGAAAGTGCATTATTGATTATTATACGGTAATATACTCGGGTGGTAACAAACACCTGCACGGAGTCGGCATTGTAGTTGACAAGACAAAGTCTATTGCAGGTTATTAAGCATTATCATATCGAGTACTGCTGGTAAAGTTTTGTTCGAAACCGTTTAATGTGTCAATAATTCAGGTTTAGTCTCCGACGTCAACGGCAAGTGCTGCTGAGATGGAGAAGTTCTATTAAAGTTTAGATGAAGCAAAAAGACAATGCAAAAACAAAGAAATCATTGTCGTTATGGGGGATTTCAATGCCAAAGTGGGAGATGGTCGTGAATCATTTGTGGTTGGTCCTTATGGTATGGACATGAGAAATGAGCAGGGTGATAATTGGGTGAAATGTTGTATGACGTACAATCAGTGTATTATGAATACTTGGTTCAAGGAACATCCAAAGAGACTGTGGACGTGGCTCAGTCCGGATGGTCACACCAAGAATCAAGTCTACTACTTCACAATGAACAAGCGCTTCCATAGCTCTATCAGTGACTGTAGGACGTATCCAGGCTGACTGTACAACGGGTCACAGGGTGATAGTAGCAGACATGAATGTCAAAATGAAAAGTGTGATCAGGATGAAAGTGTCACTTAAACTAGATTATGATCTTCTGTATAATGATCATCAATTGCAGGGACAGCATAAGCTAGCTGTCCAGAATAAATCTGATGTACTCACGAATTTAGATAACGATAATGGTGTAGAACCGGATATGTGGAAGAACTTGTCTTAGTCTTGTCTTATAGTAGCCGCTAGTAAAAATATTCCTAGATGTTGTTGTAAACACCAAAAGTAGATAACGGACGAGATCTTGAATCTTATGGATCAGAAACGTATGACGAAAGGAAAAGATCCCCAGAGGTAAAAAGATCTGAATAAGCAGATAAAAGAGATGTGTAAACATGCCAGAGAAAAACGGTAGAATAACCAATGTGTAGACCTTGAAAGTGTACTTCCTACAACTCACGCCAAAGTCAAGAAGCTGATCACAAGTGAGAAGGGATGCACCAGCTCTAGGTGTATGAAGGTTAAAATAGCGAAATTCCTATGAGACAGAATTCTTATGAGACAGAATTCTTGAGAAATGGTCAGAGTATGTAGAAGAGTTGCTTCACGATGTGAGGGGAGATAAACCGGCAATTTGAAAGAACATGGACGGCCCTGACATTAAAAAAGAGGAAGTAGAGAAAGTGATAAAATCAAAGAAGCGTGGCAAAACTGCTGGTCCTGATAACATCGCAGTAGAGATGTTAAAAGTGTTGGTTAATCTTGGCCTAGAGAAGGTTACAGAAATAGCAAACAACATCTATCATTCTGGTGAGATACCATCTGAACTCACGAAATCTGTGTTTACTGCATTGCCGACAAAGCCAGGAGCCACTGAATGCGAACTCTATAGAACTATCAGTTTGATGAGTCACGTATTAAAACGATCCTGCATGTTTTAATAAGTAGACTAAGGACACCCATACCCAGTGTGGATATGTGAAGGACAAGGAAAGAAGAAACGCGGTTTTTATGTTACGTATACTAGCAGAGAATTCATTGGCCAAACACCAAAATCTTTATGTATGTTTCATTGACTTTACAAAAGCTTTTGACAAAGTCAGACACGAGAATCTAATGGACATGTTAGAGCAACTTGATGTGAACGGGAGAAAAAAGGTTTTTAAGAAATTTATATTGGGATCAATCTGTAGCAGTTAGAATTGACGGAGAGTGGACGAAGATGCAAAGAGGACTGAGACAAGGTTGCGTGATGTCGCCGAATCTGTTTAATCTATATTGCGAGAAGATTTTTAGACAACTTGATGATGGGATTGGTGTTGTCATTGATGGTATAGTTGCAAACAACCTTCGATATGCAGACGACACTGTTTAAATTGATTCAGAGATTACTAGACATTGTTGTTAAAGAGAGTGAACGACAGGGTTTAAGTCTAAATGCGAAGAAAACAATGAGAATGGTGATTACGAAGGAACCGGTTATACCAGTCTGCAGCATTACTATTAATGGTCAAGTCATAGAACAAGTAGTTAAATTTTGCTATCAAGGATCTTATATTACATCAAATGGCCGATCAACGTATGACATTAGCTTTAGGATTGCACAAGGAAAACAGGCATTTATCAAGTTGGACAATGTGATGAAATGTAAGAAAATTTCATGGACCACTAGGTATAGGATTTTGAAATCACATGTATGGTCAGTTATGATATATGTTTGCAAATCATGGACTTTGTTATCATGTTCAGAACGCAAATTGAGAAACGCAGAAACATGGTGCATTTGTCGTATGATGCATATAGTGTGGTCGGTACGGATTTCTAATGAGGAAATGTGGCGGAGGGCGTCTGTTCATGATACTATACCTGATCTCTTAGAGACAGTAATAACTAGACAGTTAAAATCCATAGGACATATTGTGAGAAGTGGTGGTTTAGAAAACACAATTTTAACTGGGGACTGTATAGGGAAGAAAACATGAGGAAGACCTAGATATTCATTAATGGATAAGTTGAAGCGGTGGGTGAAGAAGGACAGCAGAGAGCTTTTCATGAACATGGGTGATTGGAGACTGGAGAGCTATGATTGCTGACGCTGCTCTGCAGTATAGCACACCATGATGATTTGTAAATTCTTTCGTTCGCAAGATAAAAAATAATAAAAATCAATTCTAATTATTTCTTCAACATTTCCTTTTTTGCGTGTACAGTAAAAGTACTTTTTCTAAAAGTTCCGACCTACATTTGCAACATAGTTTTTACATTGTTTTAGGTTTTTCATTGGTTACTTAATAGTTGATTCAGAGAAACACTAAAAGTGGTATATACCGTAGACAGTGAGTCGTCTATATAATTGATACCTGAAGAAAGCTACAAAATTCCATTCAAAATGGGCTGCACACAGGTGTAAAAATTTTCAATAAGTATTTTATGATGCAACTTAAAACATGATCTCATTCACAAATTCGAAATTCCTTTATGTGTCGACGATCATTGATTAGGAACCTTATGTTATATAGGCTTGTCTACCAATGTACTCAATGCACATGGGTAATGATATAATTATAATATGATATGATAATAACAATAATATATATCATTGTTATTATTATTATTATTATTATTATTATTATATATATATAAAAGGAAAAACACGAAAAATAAGAACTATGATTGCAACTAATAGTTTCACGATATTTCGATTGTCAGGCAATATATATAAATATCGTGAAACTATCAGTTGCAATCATAGTTCTTATTTTTCGTGTTTGACCTTATGTATATTGCTCTGCTATATGCATTGAGCACTTTTTGATACGAATACACAAAATTATACAAACTTATGTATGTATATATATCAACCTGTTGTATAATATTTTAACTGAAGACTGTTCATGTGACAGGTAAATATATTCCTGACCCTTCATTCGTCACTTCGAAAGATTTCACAACGGCCAATGTATATTTATACAATAATCTAAACAAGTTACAAAACTGCAATGTTAAAACGACGAAAAAGTAAAGGGAAAAAGGAAAAACAATGAACTTTTTTCTCGTCAGTCAATCATTACTAAATAAATACTAAAGTCTTGATCTAGTGTTCAAATTCAAATTATGGTTGTCACGATGGATCAATAAGCTCTCTTTAAATTCAAGTTTAAAATTCGAGGCAACATTCAGTAATAGATTTGGTTGTTGTATACCCCTCATTATTTTCAGATGGTAGACACGCTTACGTAATTTCTTTACTTATAAAGATTCAAATGTTCTATAGTTTACGTATGACCACTGGAATCCTGTCTATTTGGTAAAACCATACGTCACTCGAACTTCAGGGCGCCGGAGTACTTAGACGTTTCCCCTTTAACAGGAAAATGTGTCAACGAACCTTCTGTCGTCTCACACCCCACAACCTGTAAACATGCTATTTGGGCATTTCTCCATTATGACCTCAGCTTTCTCAAATTTTGAATTTGAATTAAAATAGAGTTTAGACAAAGAAAAGCTGAGGCAAAGTTTCTATAGATAGCACATATATGAAAATCAAGGCAAGACAGTACCAAAATCAAGATCTAATTATACACGACGACAGCCATTTCCATGGCACTGTATGCCAGTGAGATAGAAGAGTACGAAGGAAGTAAAGCGAAAATTAGAAGTTCTCCATCAGCGGGATGAGAAGGATCTTTTGTGGATCGTGGTGAGAATGAGCAACGAAAGAAAAAATACTGAGACGAACAGAAAAAAGGAACTACACAAGAAACAAAGGTGGAAACTAGCACGACATACAATGAGGCTACCACACGGGTGACATACCCACCACGCTCTGTTTTAGAGACCTACAGTTAGAAGGAGAAAACGAGAAAGGACTGCGAAAACGTGCCAAGTCACATTTTAAGGCGACTTAAAAAACCCGATGTTTATGTAACCGAGATGCTTAAGCTCTGGCTGAGGATCGGGTTCGCTGGCGCCGTCTTCCTTTCTGACGTCCTGCAACGACCGGAGGACCTAGGTCAAAGGTAAGGTGTATTAATTAGCAACATGAGGCGAGAAAGGTATTTTTGTCTGGCTAACAAACTGTAAATGAAAAAATAAATCCATGCCTAATCTTCTTCATAAATTTTTTGTCAGCAATACCTTGTTCCAGTAGAACTGACATTGAAAGCCCTTTGCCCAATTTGCACTGAGATGGTAAAGTTATTTTTCAAAAAGTACCTTATTTTGACATTACAGTTTCGTGTTGCCTTTAATAACTTTGAAAATGGGGACTTTGCACAGAAAACAGCCACTTATCTGCACAAGCCACCCACTTCTGCTATTAAATAAAGATATATTTTATCAAGGTACACCTCCCATTAAATTAGCATAAATCATAAATTAAAGAACAAACAGACCAATGCATACGTCCTTTTTTATTTTAGCAGGATGTTACTAGGTTATGTCAGTAAGTTTAGAAAGGTCCACTTACAACTGTAATTTAGCGCTCTCACCAAGTAGTACTTTGGTGTCTCTTTGCCAATAAAAACTGATCACAAAGTCCTACACATTTACATATTAATCTTTGGTCACACAATATTTGGGCTCAGAAACGTGCAGCCCTGTAGTATATCATTCTAACCGTCTATGATTTTCCGGATTGGTTTAATCGTTTCAGCCCTATAAATCATCAAGATCAGTGTTTGTTCTTGTGGCAAGCTACATGAGAACTACTTCTTTTCAAAATTCAGCACTATAAAGTAACCTAGACGCAGTATATTTGCCGCCTAAACTGAAGTTCTATTTCATACTTGGGTTGATAATTCGTGAAATAGAAAAATGGAGCAACTGCTTTTTTAACTGATCTTGAAACCTTGACAAATGATGATGACAGGGAAAGTTTGTCAATCATACTCTAAAAAGGTTTTACCCACCTGCACTAACTAAGGTCTAAGCATCAATCTCTTGTTCTTGTTTTGTCTTGGATAATTAGCTTAAAACATTCCGCTGAACAATGAATCCTCGTTGTCAAAAAGGAACTGAGCAAATACCTAACTTGTTTCCAGAATTTACCTATTTTCTAAATTAGGAGAATCTTCCCTTGCAACCCTTTTGCCAATTGTTCAAAAATTACTTTAAGTCAAGTAAGGAATAACACAAATATCATAGACAAAATTTAAATCATTATTTATTAGTGAATTTGATACGAAGTTACTGGCTTATTGTTTCATTGAAAGGGGACAATGGTTCATCAGAAAATTACCTCCTTTGAGTTAGGATGGAAAGAGATAGTTTGTTGTAAGTTGTTGCAATAATCTCAATGATGCCCATGTCATTCCTGTGCGAGTTTTTCACACATGGGTCCGATTTTAACAACATTTGTGGCTTCTTTTTGTTCAATAATGTATAGCTATTAAATAAAAAACTGTTTTGAGGTTTTATTTAAGACTTTCTGACTATACCCCTGTTGTCTGAAACAGTTATTACAAGTTCTGGCATGTCTCGTACAGTGTGACAAGTGTATAGAAATCTGTCTGATCCATATTATAATTGCTTTGGAGAGAAAAATTGAAAGTTATCAAGAAAACTACGAAGACAGTGAGGGTCATTGATTCTACTTTTAGAGGTTAACAGTTACAACTAAACTATATTTCAAGCTTACCAATGCCCATTATGTGAAATAAAACCGTGGCCATTGTCAACTTTAAAAACGCGGTGTTAGTTTAAGAACAGATTTCATACATGTATTATTCTTTAAATTGTTGTAAAAAAGTATTAAAAGAACGAGAATATTTTGGTTGTGTAGCCAAATAAAGTACAAAAGTCGTTTATGAGTCAGAACCAGAGGAAAGAGTTTTTGTTGAATGTTGATTTATATTAGACATAAAGAGTAATTTCTCGTATTTGATCATGAATGGGTTGGCTGTCATTGGGATACTCACAGCGGTTTCTTTTAGTTGACGGAAATGCAAAAAAAATGTTTCATTTTAAAACCCGAAGAATAAGATTAATAAAAAGTAATCAAAATAGAAGATATGTTAAATAGAATATACATTAATTTTCATCAGACAGATTAGGGGCAGTTTAAACAGGATGATCAATTTTGTGAACAAACAGACTTTTCCTATCCAAATTTGACCCTAGAATCTGCTCGTGAAATGGTGCATGTGGAGCACTATCGCTAAATATTGTCAGAAAAATTTAATTTTCAAGAATTATTTCTTCAGAATGCAAAACTCATTCCAGAATGCATGTGAAATTTCTAGATTTGAACGCTTCATTAGGTATAACCATTCTTTAATTATTACGTGTTTCCTTTGTCAAGCATCGGCGTCATAAATCTTTTAACTTTTTCTATGCATTTTTCTTTGACTTTTTTCAATGCAAAGGAGGAGCGTGTTAAATCATCAGACCAACAGACAAGGAGTTTCAAGAGCAAGGCAAGCTCCAAAGAATAACAAAGCGTGTCTCGCACAGCAGGTTATACTTCCACTGCTTTAAAATTAGCTGCTGTGGAAGATTTAGTTAGCTTTGCTAATACCTAGTTTCGTACATTCCTGTCTTAAATGGATCAGTTTAGTTAGATACTCCATTGAAATAATTTTGCATGTGGACCCAAATCCAGGATAACAAAATTCAAAATGTGAATTGGTGCCTGTTTGTGCGCTCGATTGTTTACGGTACCTATCGAATCACATATCAGGCAATAAAAAAACTAAAAGTTGGCGTCTGGGTACGTTGGAGTCCTGGGCTGAACAAAAGCAATTCGCATTATGAATTCTTTGAGGACAATCAAGGGAAAAAGTGGCTCTAAGTACCTGTTCTTAAAAGTGAAGACCCACAATAAAAATATAATTTTAACCAGGCAACCCATTAAGTTAAAATTGGGTTTCATGGTATTTTGCAGTCCTGAATTGAATATGGCCTTCTTTTGTGAATTTAACGTTTAAGGTATCCATCAGGGTCAGAAAGGGGGAGAATATAGTACGTTCCCAATGAAAGAGACCTACCATCAAAAATATATTTAGCTAGTCGAACTAAAAAGTTCAAATTTGGTATCAGGGTACTTTGCAGCTCTATTCTGAACATGTTTTTTTTTAATTGAACTAACCGCAAAGGTATTCACTGGAGAAGTAAAAAACGTAACTTGAGCTACAACAGCAAAAAAATTAACCAGTTACCCTAGAAAGTGTAGATTTCGTTTCAGGGTAGCTTGAAGCCCAGTGCTGAACTTAGGCAATGTCAATTTTCGATATGACGGTGAAGGTAGCTTCCAGGAAAATATGTGATTAAACAGACCTACTATCAAAATATAAATGTAAATATTAATCCAGAAGGCTGAAATTTGATATCATGGTACTCAGGAGCTCTATGACTAACACAGACAATGTTATTTTTCCGTATGAAAGTCAACCAAAAAGGGAGTTTACGTGGATCTATTTTGTTAACGTAGCGACCTGCAACCGAATGCTACAGAGATGTAGTCTGAAAGATGCATAGTACATGCAATTTACACTGAAAACCAAACCCACTTCAGTAATTTCTAATATATATATATATATATATATATATATATGTCCCCAGCATCCCCAGTGTAGTTTAGTAAGTAAATGGAAATCGGGCATTATTTAATGATTTCATGATCAACCCATATTGATGAGGCTTTGGGGTATTATGCTGTCTGAATGATATCTGATAACCCATTAAGTTCAATGTCTTGTCAGTACTCAATGCTCACTTGGAATGATATTTGGACAAGTTGGAATTGGATGATTTTGAAATATTTCGAATAGAAAAAAACGGTCTTTCCACCATACTACCTTCCTCTCTTGATGGGTATTGAACGTGTGGGTGTAGTCAGATGTTTGACGCTTGCTTTTTGACATGGTTGCGCTGTACAGGTAATGGTATTTTTGTAACTATATGATTTGTGTTAAGGAAATTTTGTCCATGTAAACTGCTTACATACAATATATGAATGAAGGCTTTTATTTCAAGAACATTTGTTTCCTCGAGGAAAGGATTTTTGGTCGATGGGCTATCTCAATATAACCACGCAAGCGTCTCTCTGATCTTCAATTTTGTCCATAAAAGAATTACTTCCACTATACCTACATCATAAAAGAAGTCCTAACTTTCTGTTTCGGAAGGGATTCTTATGGCATTGCTATCAGTGTCAAGGCAGGCAAAATTACTATTCACTGCATCAGATTCATGTTGCCTTTCATTTTACCAAGGAGAATCACTTTCCCAAATTAATCGTTGGTTGTCAGACCAAGATACTTGATGTCTATTGGGTCGTTGTTCTTCTAGCATTTCTCCTTCCTCTATATCGGAATCGTCCTGTTCTGTATAATGCACTTTATTTGCGCGTGTCATTTAAATTAAATCATCTGGTTTATCACTGTCAGTATATACTTCCTCATTCAGCCATTAATTAATATTAGCAACTACTGAATCCAAATAAAAACCCCTGTTAATAGTTGGATCTGTAAATTCGATCTCCCGTTTGCTTTTCTTTACAACAAGCAAAGGTTAAGGAATATTCTCTGTTGTGAAGGGGTAGGTGAACCAACTATGCAAGCAAAAGAGAGGAAACCAATTGTAACAAAGTGTTTATCGTTTTAATTTGACCAAAAGTAACAGTAGTCATCAGAATAAGTGAATAAAAAACCACTAAGTAATCTATTCTTTGGTTGGTATCTCCATATTCACAAAAAGAGGTCACAACATTGACCATTCTTGCGAAAGATTTTGTATCAAAGCACAGTCAAAAGGAGGGGAAGATTAAGCAAAAAATGAAGACGTTAGAAATATGTAATCTGCTATACTCAAATTCCTTTTTCAAAAACGTCCTTTGGTTAAAAATGTTAAAAAAATGTGTACAAGAAGTGTAATAATCAGGACAATATCCTTCGAAACTCAGAGAGAATGTTGGGGTTTTTTGTAAACAATAAACTGAGGGTTTTTTTATTCCTGCGCGAGAAAAATGTTGCTAATAAAATACATTTTGTACATTTAAATGAAGGCTAGTAGCCTATGAATAGCTCTTGCAAACTTAAAGTTTTAGCAATCAATATTTCTTAATATATGAAGGTTCAAACAGAGTGGGTGCTAGCTACCACACCCCTCTTTTTATCCGGCATAATCAACGAACGTCCGTTCCTTTTCGGGTTAAAAGCACCTCTATGTTGCCGAAGCATATAGTGAAAATAATGCTCAA
This sequence comes from Morbakka virulenta, assembly GCA_003991215.1. NCBI lineage: Eukaryota > Metazoa > Cnidaria > Cubozoa > Carybdeida > Carukiidae > Morbakka > Morbakka virulenta. The sequence goes on from RDPX01000057.1 coordinate 2,072,022, forward strand.
CTTTTATGGTTTTTGTGGACGAGATTGGCCATTAATAAGAGAAGCCATGCAAGGAAAAATAGGAGGGAAAAGAACAGGGGCAGGCCCAAGATTCACTACTTTGACAATATCAAAAAATGAACAGGATTAACACCACAAGAAACAGCAGTAAAAAATAAAAAGATATAATGTGACATATCAAAGAGGTCTGCGAAAGCTCAGTACATGAGCAGTCTATTTTAACAAACATTTACCAAGGCGACAACAAAAGTCATAAGGTTGACATAGCAATCTGTACTCCTAGCTTTTTTCTCGATATAGATTATCACGACCAATTAAGGCCAATTCTTTATTTCTACAAGCTCGCCAAAATTTAAGAAAAAAAATTTTGAAGTTTCACTGCGCACAGTTTTTTGATAGGGCTTAAATTATGAGCAGTTTTTAAATCGATTCCTCCAAGGGACTTTTTACGAACTAGCTTACAAACTTTACAAAAATTGCTTAATATTTCGAAAAGGCAACGGATGTTCATTTTTACATCAACAGCATCAAGATTCAAAGAATGCCCATATCTTATTGCTTAAGGTTATTTTTACAACAGCAAACTTTTGCCAGCCACTGATATGCTCTTCCCCGACAATAGTCAGGTGGGCACTCCAAATAAGGTAAATTTCAAACAAGAGGTCTTTGATGAAGAATCTGATCAGATATTGTATTTGGAAGTCGCTTTAAACCAATAAATTCTTTATGTGTCTATAGAATATCATCAATCTAAAAGAAATTACCAATTATTTGCAGTTGAATACATGGCTACCTTTCATTGTATATTTTCTTCTCGATATCACGTGGAATTTGGAACGCAATAATTTCCTTATATTTTGGGTGAAATGAAGCAATTTGACTTTTATCGTCACCAAATTATTATTTTTTAATAAGTAAATTTGTCAAAGAATTTTCAAGATATCTTGTTCTTGATACGAATTGTTTTGTAACTGGTTCCATTTTACATCCAAGACCAAGCAACTTTTCATTTTGAAGAATCAAAAGGGCAGGAAAAAGAAAGGATTATTAATGATTTTTAAAAAATTATTACTTTTAAATTAACTAAAATTATTTGCCTTCAGGAAAAAGAGAGTAAAAGCTTAAAACAAGCACCAACGCAACTTTAGTAGCAAAGTATTGAGAAAATTTTGTACATTGATAAATAAAGTGGCATTCTACTCAAATATATGATTATATATAATGTCGGCAAACAATTATCTAACAATTAATGTCAGACAGTTGTTTGTCGACATCATATAAAATCAATTTATAAATTTTTTTCTACTCTACCTCAGAATCTAAATGAGATTGTTGCTTTTTCATGCATCGGAATGACAAACAACTGGCCAGAATGTATAACGCTAGTCATTAGCACTCATACTGAATCTTTCTTTGACGGGGCCCCTGATGAGCAGTGGGCCCATATTGCCATACTGTCGTATCTATTTTTAGTTACATTAACTAAATTATAAGGTACTTGTTAAAAGATTTCATGGATATTATAAGAGCTTCGAAAGTAAGATAAAAATATCCTAGTTTATCCATTGTTATTCTTCAAAATAAAATTTGATTATCCCACATCTTACTTCATTGATTTATTAATACTATATACTTTTCTCGCCTCTTCGTTTACCTAATAAATAATGCTTTTGAAAAGAGAACTGAATTGATTGAACGCTTTTCTGTCACTACAACTTTAAGTAGAAAATGTGATACACTATATTTCTACGTCGAAGGGATAAAAAGCAATGCCTTGAAACTTCGTCCTGTTTTTACAAGGGAGTGTGTCTTGATGTTTTAAACATCACTTGTTCCTGTTTAAGAGAGTCTTAAAATTACCCAACCCCTCACCTAAATGATTGATTACTATTGTCAAATGGAGCACATGGCAAGTGTTTTTGTTTGTTTGGGAAAATCGTTCTCCGCAACCTTGACAAATTTGTTAAAAATTTGAAATTTAAAAACCCGATATATATAGTTTTTGTAAGTCCTCTAAATAGTAACTATGTTGTAAATGGGATTTTATTTGTTGTATAATAATGGCGTGGCATGCTCTTCGATAACTTAGCTACTAAATTTCATTTGGTTTCTTTGTTAATTTTTTTCGTTAAATGATTTAGCAATGGGTTTTGTTGCCAGTCCAATTTCAGTATGTTCTTAGGCAAGACTGGTGATAAGAAAAAGTACGGATGAAATTGTAACAAAGTATTGCAATGCGTATAATTAATGTTATCCTTCAATTATTGGTTTTCTTTAAAAGAAGTTCGTGGCAACTTTCCATGCTTGCTTCAGTAGCAATATCTTAAGGAATTCGGGAACTCCTACGAAAACATTACAATGTTAGAAAAGAAAGACCTTGGACTGAGCTAAAAATTTTGCATAAAAACATAATATTTATATACCATGCCAATTTACTAAATTTTTTGTTGCTGTTTTTTTTAATTTTTAATTTATTGCATATAACTGAAGGGTAATAGACAAGGGAATAGCTTATCCAAATCAAAAGAACTAGAAATCAGCCACATCCTTCCTCAATTTCTGCCCACCTGAAGGTAAGAATTTAAACCTTCCTGCTGAGTTGGCCTGCGAGCAATGCCAGAGTACAGGATAGTTTCATCGGCATATATATTAATAAACTGGAGAAAGTTTCCAGGAAAAGCTTTAATGTAAAGTAGAAAGAGAGATGGACCAGAGATATAACCCTGAGAAGCGCCAGCATTAAGATGTAATTTTATCCAGTGTGACAAGCATTTTACGATATAAGAGAAAGGACTGAAAGATTCTGAAAACCCTTCTAAAATCCAATAACCAGAACTCTTATGAAGGAAGCCAACATGTCATAGTTTGTCAAATATCCAAAACTATAGCACGTCCTGTACCAGTCACCAGTACAGTGAGATCCTCTAAATTCGTACTGAACATCAACAAAAAGACCCATGTTCTACAAGAATCCCACCAGTGCATTGTTTACCAGTCCTTTAAATGCCTTACTAATACTAGACTTTACTGCCAGAGAACTTACAGGTCGATATTTGCCAGGACCACACGGATTATCTGTGCATTCTTAAAGACAGGAACAATATTAGGTACCTTTTAAGAAGATAAAAAAAGAGAATATGATAAATTTGGAAAGTTTGATTAGCAAGTAATATAGCTGAGAAGCTGGTCAATCCCATGAATAACCTTTGCAATCAACCTTGGTCTGATAATGGGAGTTTGCAAAGCCAACTGCTGCAAAAAACCCCAACTTTATTTTAGAGAATTACTGGCGGAGACCAAAGTAGCAGAGGTTATCCTTTTTTCAAAGAAAGCATAGAGAAACAACTACCATAAGAAAGTGGGAAAATATTGACTTGTCAGATTGCAAAACACTATTGTATATCTTCCAGAAATCCCAAATTTCACTCTTTTTAGAAAAAAGAGAAATAGATTCATTTTTTTCTTAGCATAGTGGAGTTTAGCATAAAAACTCTCTTTTAGAAACATTGCAACCCCATCTGGAAGAAACTCGAAATTTATCAGCATCATCACATTGAATCTGAACGTAGAAATAATTGCAACGTGCATTGGCAGAAGAACATTGTTCATTGGGGTATGCAGGAGAATGGTGATAGAATCCTAAACCCATTCTGTAAACTCAGTTACAGAATGAGAAGCTGATTTGCCAAAGACTGAATCTCAAGGAATTTTTTAAATATACCAACAAATTGACTAAAACCATCCCAGTCAGCTTGCTTAAATTTAGGAATCTTACAATGTGGCCTATCAACACGGTTTGAAACAGTGGTCTTAACTTCCACAGTCAGAACATAAACGGAATATTTAAACGGAGGTAACGATGAAGCCGTACAATGTCCAGGAACAGAAGTCAAAAGGAAATCTAAAAGAAATGGTTCTTTTGCGCCTGGATCAGAAAATAGTTTCGGCAAACCAACAATCTCTGCAAGATCACGAAAAGGAACGAAACACTAAGTAACTTCTTTAAATCTGTCAGTTCTGTTGGTATGAGTAAATCAGGTCATTTGATGAGAAATGAAGTCACAAAAAACGAATACGTTTGTACTGTGATGCTTGCCTGGAGCTTTATTAATGGACTCTGATACTGTCTCAACAACTGAGCCAGAGGTAGAAGAAGGAAACCGGTACAAGAAAAATAGAAAGATGAAACAATGTTAAGTGCATGAATGGCTTATCTTTAGATTCAATTTCTTTTACTTTAACAACTGAAAGATCCTCTCGAGCACAGAGAGGAAGACTATGAAGTTGAGATAACACTGAAAAAAGTCTGTACCGAGACACCATCTCTGTGAGGTTTGCCAACAAATACTAAATAGTTTTCCCTTTCCATGAGACAGACAAACTCATCAGAGATCAACCGGGTATTTCATGCTAAAAGAGATCTAACTTAAACATAGATAATCTGAGAATTTATGATTGTAAATAAAAATTGCACTGGATTTATATGACCATGTTTTGTTTAAGATGTTCCATAAATTCCAAAATATATTCATTGTGCTTGTCTGCTGTCCAATAGCTGAAACTTGCAGCTCAGGGCCAATTAACTCTTCATACTTAATACCAAGGCATAAACACAGGCTAGAAATGAAAGATTGTGGACAAGCCACTACAGGAAAACAAGAAACGTGAAAGATACTAGTTTGTTATTGCAAAGATTTTCAATTTTCTCACGTCTCCATTTAGATCGCAAGCTTGATAAAATTATGTAGACTTTGAAAGGAAAAAAGAAAATGAAAACCACAAGACAGTATTGTCTTTAGGCGGTTTGCTTCTTACTTACGAAAACAAGTGACCATTACCAAAATTATGCAGCCCAGAATATGATATTTCCAAACCTTTCTTGGAAGCCAATCACTGCAGCGTAAGGTTTCAGATTTTTAAATAGCGAATATTAAATTGTCTGAACGAAAAACTCGGAGCAACATTTGGTACTTTTACAATGAAAATAATAATTAGAACTATGTCACTTTCAGTATCATTCAGGTAATATATCAGTTTTAATATTATTTAATATATTGAATATTGATATTCCAGGCATCCAAAAACGTTAAGCCTCACAAAACATTGTAATGCTGAAATCTTTCTGGAGAATATTAGTTGTAATTCTCTTCTACCAGCCAATAAAAAAATAATCCAACATTATTTTACGAGAATCCAACATATCGATATATAAAATATAGCAAGCATATCATATGTAATATTACCTGTGAAATCCAATACTTTTCTGTCGTGCAATTATCTATCAAAGATCCTAACCGATTTTATCAAGTCTTTTAGAAAATCTTGGTTATCTTACTGTATAATATTCTCTATATAATTTCACAATTCAATACCAGTTACAAAAGAAGACACCCCCTGTAAATGTATCGTCAATTTTATAGGAACTTTAAGTCATCTTATTTAAACCACAATCTTTTAGCAACCAAAAAACCTTGAAAAGGAAGAAAAAGAAACGTAAAGACTAGACTTTTTTTAATCTCTTGCTTAAAATCTCAGCTTGGTTAACATTCAAATAAAATATGACAGGGTTAAGCCTATTGTAATTTTAGACATCGTCACAGCAACACTTCCTTCAAAGTAAAAAAGTGATCAAACTGACATCGAAGAAATGAAATCCAAACGAAATCTATAATTTTCCTATAAAGATATCTTTCAAAAATATGAATGAACTAAAAGACAAAAACAAAAAGTAAACAAATACATCATAGCAAACAAAAATGAAAGAAAGAGCCAAATGAAAAGGTTGCCATGACTCTACATCATCTAACTTGGTTCTAATGCCAGTAGTGAACAAATATCTAATACAGTATCTCTCCTTAAGTAGTACTTTTAGGCATGCTGTAGTGTGGAAGACAATTAAAAATTTTATGTGAGGGAAATACTTTGCTTCACTTTTGGACACATTATTCAACATTCGGTGTATAATTTGTCTGATTTTTTCATTGTTTGAATGATTGAGTCAATTATTTACAGTACTCATTTATCTTAAGGATAGACGAACCCAAAAGCCCCCAACATTTAACAAGGAAGTATTACTTTTACGGTTTTGGATGGACACGGATAAGAATCATCTCCTGTGGTTACGTTTTTGTCTACTCAGTGGCCATCAGTGCTACGAGTTTGTTCCTCTTAGACATTTACAAGGTGCACTGCATAATCTTATATGACTAAAGTTGTGCATTTAAGCGTTTCCCAAGTATCATCATTTCGTTATATAAGAAAAGGAAAGTCGACCAACTAAAGAAGTTCTTTTCGGGTGTGTGCTGTATGTGTGCAAGGACATGTGTTGTGTAGGTGTATTTTTCTTGCAGATGGCCATACAAAGTACCTGCTGAGGCCAAATGTGATTGAATAGGAAGTTTATCCAAAGGGCAACACTTGCAGTAAAAGATCCATAGGGGTGCAAAGATTGCTCAGGCACACCTCAAAATTGGATAAATATTTTTTTCTTTTTTTAAAATATAATTAAAACTTATGGTGCAAATATTTAGGTTTTCTCTACTCTGTTCCACTTTCAAAACAAATATTCTCATACAAATGCGTTTAGAAATTTTTGTTTTGATTGAAAGATTTCGCCGATTCTCTACACAATTTCTTTCTAACAATAAAAACAACACGAAAACATAGCAAATCAATAGAGCAATTTCTTTATTGGCCTGCACATTTTATACGTCGATCTGTTTGATCTACAATCTCTTCCTCTTCACACACAAAAAAATAAAGCAACAATTCCCTTTCGCTCCATACGAAAAGAAGTTGTGTACAATTAGGCTACAGGAACCAGAACTGCTTTGTTATTGGTAAAACTCGACACCGACTGAGCAACCATGTTCCTATTGGTCCGCAACCTGGCCATTGGTTTTGTTGATGTTCTCGTCATATTTTTGCACACATGGATCCACTCGATTGCATCCTGATTCATTAGTGTCATTCACTGGTTTTTGGTCTAAGCTGTGGTTGTGTTCATACAGCTGAACAATGGAATCTAATTCTGGAAAATAACGTTTATGAAAATTGGTTCAAATTATCTCAGTTGCAATTACCATAAGTTCAGAGAAGAGCAGGGTTGGATGTTATCAAATACCAATGTTACAATCGTATTAGAGAGCATTTTCAAGAGCTGAAAAATACAGCGCAATGTTAAGCCTAACAACGTGTTAAGAAATTTCCAGATTATAATTTCCTGAAACAGAACGAAAAGGGGCTGTGTTTCCCCACCCTTCCAGGTATATCTTGACAAATATTTTGAATAAAGTGGGGCAACATATCAATTTCTTGAGTGACCAACTAGAGTGCTATCCTAGAATTTCACTGCTCAAAAGATAACAGCATATTATACAATACTTTTTGTTTCAGTCTGATAGTGTGTATAAAATACTATTGGGTTGAGTTTCGATCAATTAAGGCACCAATATTACACCCAGGCGCTGAAAATGGACCAGAGCCAACAAAAGTAAATTTTCAAAGGTTACTGGGCAGAGCAAGGTAACGACAATGTAAAAAATAGTCAAACAGCTCCTAAAATGAGCTTTATCATGTCTTGAGTCGTAAGCTGTTTCTTTTTCAAGAAAACGGTTACGACTCAAGACATGAGATTCTTTTCCCCGTTGCTGGCATTTTAAGCAGATTCAACCCTGCATATAGCAGGGGAAAGAATACAGGAATAAATTCCAAGGATACCTTGACTACCAAACATATACATATGTTACTTCTGAGAGCCCAAAAGGTAAAAGAAAACTACAAAGTACAATTAAAAATGACTCAAGACCGATCCCAAGTAAGATTCAAACTTTAGTAGAATGCTGGATGCATACGCCAGAGGCTTATGGATTCCAAAGCCTATATTTCATTACTATCTATACATGATCAAACGGCAAAATAAAATGAGTATAAACTTGCAAGGGAGTTAAAACAGTACCGAGGTCAAACAGAGGTTGATGCAGAAAATTGAAAGTAAATCAGAAAGCATTTTAAGCACTGAAGAAAAGCTCTTTTGTTTTCCTAGATGCCAGGCATATAAACAAAAAAGTTGTTATTTCACATTGGATCTGATGTTTACAGGTGGCTAAAATGATACCGTTTTTAATTTAGATTTAGTGATATACCTCAAGCTAAATATAGTGTATATCACAGTAAGGAAGAAGAAGTATAGGTATATTACTAACGTTGATATTGAAATATCGTTATTATCTGCTGGTACCTAATTCTCTTTTTAACTAGTATCACTCGTAGAATTTCCCACACGTTTGTATGAAGTTATTGTAATTGATCAGAAGAAAGCAGTGTTACGAAAATTAACAACAAAATGATGCAGAGACAGGTAGCAAAAATTCCATAACATATGTCATAACAATACCTATAAAAACGCCTCAAGAATTCAGTATATTGAGATAAGAAAGTATCAGAAGAGAAACAGATATTGTCAGCCTGATGTAAGCAAGACCCGCTTTTGAAACTTTGTATAGTCAACTGAAATAATTACCAAAATAGTATCTTTTAGGAAAATTCCATGGAGGGTATAGAAAGACAGTTCAACTGAAAACAGAACTAGATACTGAATCAAAAACATAAAAAATAGTACATAGGCATAACAGCATAAAAATGACTACATTTCTCCAATCCTTTAATAAATCCTAGGCTTGCTAAAACATAACACAGCTTTTGCCGACAAATAGCTAATGCAATGCCAAGGAAATCCAGTTTTCTATGGATGGACTTAACAAGCTAAGCCAGTCATAAATAATATATGCTACCTTAGAAGTAAACAAAATTATTCAGTGCCCTGATAGACCTGTATTTCTCTAGCAACTACTAATCCAGACTAAAAGAAAAATCCAGAGTAACGTGACCTGTTCAAAAATCAAATGTTGTCTACCTACAGTTAAACATCCAAACGAAATTCTTGCCCCAACCCATAATAGTACACAGCTTGATCTCCAAATTGGTAGCTCTACTCTCCTAGAAAGATAGACAAGTCTAAAACAAACTTCAGAAAACCTGTATTGAAATAAAACTAGGGTAACTATTGATCAACATGTAAAAAGTAGTTCTCTAAAGAACAGAACCTTTTGCCACCCCACCCTTGAGAAAACTGGAAAGAGAAGGCTTACAACACAAAATGTACAATAAAGCACTACTTTATCACTTTAACTCCATTTCCCAAACATTATTAACGACTAAAGGAAGGCTAATTGAACCGATAGTTTGCAGATAAGAATAAAAGTACAGGGGTTTTTTTGAGCATGGAGAGAAACAAGGCATTTTCAAAAAAGATAAAATGTCTAGCTTAATTTGGGTAGAAATCAAGAAAACAGCTTATCAGTTACACAAACTCGAAAATTTTGGGTAGAAAAATAATATGGACATCCAATTGCTCACCGTGGATTTCACTGTGCGTAAAATAGGACTTACCGTAAATTTTTTTTTGTAATTCACCGCTTTTTTATTTGTTTTTCATAATAAGGAAGAATCGCAGAAGGCGAGTGTTAAGAGAAGAGGTAACACTTACTTCACAAGATAAAAGTTGTACTTAGACTGTCTGTAAGCATGGAAATAATACGATGGAGCACAACACTCAGAAGCCAAAGGGTTCCATAACCCAGCTGTTCAAAATAAAAACAACTATCTATAGTAAGATTTATTACAACGAGAAGCAACAACTGCTTAAGGAAAAAGACGTCATGAAAAATGTGTTACATGAATTGGAACACTCTGAACTAGTACCAATGATGAAATCAGATTGAAATACTTCTCATGATAATACTTTAAGAAAAGGCAAAGACAAGCCCTTTTCACTGAAGAGGAAAAGGATGAAAATTAGCCGCACCATTTGGATTTATCAAGCTACACAAACATCTCTTAACTGGATCAGGAATATCAAGATGAGAGCAGATGTCAAAATGTAACAACAGCACTTGACACAAGTACAGCTGGTAGACTTATGTAGATACAAAATGGGCTCAGAGGTAGGGTATTTTCTAGCACGATATAAAAACCCAGTGAGACAGACTGAGCAAAAAACTTAATATAGGGGCCCTAACAAAGATCTGAAGAAAATAACAAACCAAGCAGCCTCATTAAAGAGCATTCCTCAAGACGGAATTAGCCTCAGCATGGTCAACATCAGAGTCATTGCTCATGAAGTTAACGGAATAGTGACTCAGATTTCTATCGAACCACATCAAAAGCGTTTTGCCGCCATGAAAGAAATCAATCACTTTCTTCAGATTTTATGACATCCTGAATATCAGATTCCAAATACTTTGCACATCTGACTTGTTATTCCAGAGATGCCTTGTGGCAAATGTCAGAATACAACAAGGTGTCTTCAGCATAGATGTTGATGAACCAGCAGTGAATATTCAATGCTCCTTTTTCTCTACTCCCACCTTAAGGAAGATTCTGTCAAAATCAAAGGACCCGCTCCTACTTGAAGAGAGGAACAATGTAGTTTACAGACCACAATGTAAGGACTGTGCTGCGTCCCACATTGACAAATAAAAGCACTCCTTGGTTCAAAGGGAAGAAGAAAAGAAGAGGGGTCTGCAAAAAGGTGACACCAAGAATGGACACAAAATTACATCTTTGACTGGAAAAGTAAAAGGTTTATAGACAACAAAATCAACACAAAAACAAGAGAAATAAAAGAAACAAGAGAAATAAAAGAAACAGTACATTTTCTACAGAACAGTAATCACGTCAGTAGTATATTCTATACGCTTTCAGAAATATGGCTTCCAGCACTAAAGAAAGAAACACAACAAACAAAACAAACACAACATAGGTATGCCGGTACTTCTCAAAACGTTGTTCAGGAAAAGCTCACTACTGTACCCATGACATTACAAAGCTCTTACATCCATAGCTTCCTCTGAGTTCATAAAGTTCAGAATTTTCAATAAAGATCTCTATTATTGACTCTGTCTCTGAAGCTTGTCTCACAAAATGCAAGAACATAAAGAGAATCGGAATAAAGTAAAGCTTTTGCTAAAAGGCAAATTGTGATGGAGATCTCTGACATTATGGAAAGGAATCGAAAGAGTATTTTGTAACAATAACAGGTTTTCCCTGATCTATATAGAGCCAGTAGTACCATATCTGGAGGTTACATTGTCCGAAAAAAGGTTAGTCTTGTGTCTGGAGATTCTTTGCCCCTTCTGGTCTTCCAAGTACTGAAGATCACCCATTTTTCTGAATTTTTTTTAATTGACAATAGTAATAGATGGCCGAAGCCATCACCAAGACTCAGACCATAATCAAGCCGACGAAGTGATGTATTGACCTCATGAGAGAGAAGTGATGATGTAGTGACACTACACTGCAAGCAGTGTTTTTATCGAGACACCATTTCTATGAGGCTTGCCAAGCACGGCTGAAAAAGCCCTCCTCGAAATGATAGAGACTAAATCCCACCAGACGTCATTTTTTAAGAGCTTGGAGCCAAAAGAATGGAGATTTTAATCAATTATTGATTCTATTTTGCAGATACGCCAACAAATTAATAGCTGTTAATTCAAAGGTTTCCACGGAACCCGGTTTGTAAATTGGGATTCTTAAACAATATTAAGAAGTTGCAAATTCTCACATCTAGGTGCGAAACTTAACAAGAAGCGTCAGATCCACAGAGGTTTCTTTGCTCTTGTCATTTATGTCTTTCGCTTTACGAAACGTAACGAGAGGAGAGAAAAGTTGTGAGGTTTTAATGCTGGTGCGTAGGTGGCACCGTGAACAAAATAAGAATACAGGGCTCAGACCGATGGCCACCTTCCCCTACTGAAAATGACACTTGCAGGAACAGTAAAAAAGGCAAACTTTTAAAAATCTGTTTCTTCATGAAACATCTTGGCCTTTTCAGGGGAGGATATCAGTGGCTCGGTTCCATTAAAAAATACCGCAAACCCAAAACAGTATTTTTTTTGGAAAGAGCTCTTTTGGTTTTATGAAAATAAAAATTCCCTTACGCTTTCTGTGTTGATTATACTTCTGTTGTTCTATTGGCTTTGATGAAGTGTTAGGAGGGGGTAGTTTTTACCTAATGATTTCCAGGGCCAAATTTCTAATTTGCCAATACATGAGAATAGCATGCGTAAAGGGGGAAAGTAGGCGAAGTATTAGTATTTAACTCTCCAGGCTCTTGTAGTAGACTCCTGACAAAACAATTTAGTTGTTGTTTATGCTTCAAAACCTTGGTATATAGAACATACAACGAGTCAACTTCAAAACTTCAAAGTACTGGAGCGTGAGTATAAACATTGACAAGATAGTAAGTATGATATGCATACGGTTTTTTCTGATTTTTGAGCACTACTGTCAATTTATTACCTACCAAGTCATGATCTGCATTGGCTAAATATGCTACTGTCTGTTCTTTTGTATAAACATTTTACAAAAACATGATACGGGGTATCTAGAATAACACAATATTTTCCAGGTCACAGATATACAAATCTTAGGATTAGTAGTAAGAAGTAAGTCTAGACAATAACAGGTTGCAACTTTCGCTATTATGGAAGAACAGTTGCAAATACCACTAAATGAGGAAGATCCTGCGTAAAAAGACAAAATCTACAAAGTTTTAAAAAAGAAAATCTGTTCGACAAGAAAAAGCAAACCAATATGCATGATGACTTTTAAGATTCCCGAATACAAAATCTTCAGTTGTTGCTAAAGAATAATCAATTTTGTTAGAATATACCGTGAAGCATACCGCAATGTTCAGAGAAAGTGGGCGAAATAAGCATACGGTAAAAGCTAAGGTGAACAGTAACAAATAGTGGACGACACCCAAGACTTCAACAGGAAATTTAACCTAGAAATCTAAACTTGCTATAAACATAGTAGTCATAAGTACCCTTGGCCTTGTACATGAATAGGTCGGTCAGAATAGGATAAAGATGTCCAGGAAATGGAAATATGTTACAATAACACCAATATTTGACAGTACAAATATACGATTAAAATTTTCTTTTGTAAATCTGTGGTATTAGTGAAGTTAACTTGTGGAGTGTTTTGACAATGACCAAGATAATGATCAAAACATATATACTACCGTGCACGAGACAGGTTTCAGACTAGCTCATACAATTACTTTTATCTTACGTTTTGCGGTAGATCATGAAATTTCGAGTTTTTCCATCACTAGCCCTCGTAAGCAGGGCAACAGACAACAAAAGAACGACCTTATTATGTAGAATAAGAATAGGAGAAATAAGCCAAAATCTAAAGTGGACATTGACGGTTGTGTTTAGTGTCAAGGATGTCTGTCAAAATTAATTAACTTACACTATAAATAAAAACAATAACCACTCCTTGTTGAAAAAGTTCCAAATAATCAAGGGCTTGTTTAACCTCCTTTGTCAACAATTTAACTGTTGATCATGGCTTCATTAGCTCATTATCAAAATCTACATTATATTTAATACAATGAAAATTACTTTGTCAAAGTGTGAAATAAGTTGATTGGATTTTTTAAATTTAGAAAATTTGCTGAAATGTGTTGGTAATGACACAGAATTCCAGTCACTTTTGGAAAAAGGACAAGAACTTTAATACTGCAATTCCATGGTTTCCATAGCAAATTAATAAGTAATATTTTTCTCTTACTGTACAAGATCGGATATTGCGAGAGGTAAGCACCCTGTAGCAGGATGCAACATGATCGATATTTTATCCAAATAATTCTGGAGTAATGAATGCTATTGGAATGCATGGTGGACACTCCATCATATGACAGGGTGCTTCACCTTTCGCGATACTATTATTATTATTATTATTATTATTATTATTATTATTATTATTATTATCATAATAACATTAATAGTATTAAATTTAATACAAACTGAGGAGCCGTGGCTTAATGGTTAGTGCAACTGCTCAGTAACCAAGAGTTCCGGGTTCGATTCCCCGAGCTGCCGAGGAGAATTTGGAACTTTGCAAAGAAAAAAAAGCTATTGGTTGACGTCAGGAAGGGCATCCGGCCAAGAAACTCCTCACTGCCAAATCAAAGTCCCTCTGAAGGGCACCGTCTGAGCCCCAGTTGCTGGGGGAAAATGACGTTAAAACTAAAAAAAAAACAAAAAAAAACAAAAAAAACCTGGCATTTGAATTAAATTTAACATTGATAACTTGGTGATTGCTCTTAANTGAGGAGCCGTGGCTTAATGGTTAGTGCAACTGCTCAGTAACCAAGAGTTCCGGGTTCGATTCCCCGAGCTGCCGAGGAGAATTTGGAACTTTGCAAAGAAAAAAAAGCTATTGGTTGACGTCAGGAAGGGCATCCGGCCAAGAAATTCCTCACTGCCAAATCAAAGTCCCTCTGAAGGGCACCGTCTGAGCCCCAGTTGCTGGGGAAAAATGACGTTAAAACTAAAAAAAAACAAAAAAAACCAAAAAAAAACTGGCATTTGAATTAAATTTAACATTGATAACTTGGTGATTGCTCTTAATTTTTGAAATGCTTTACATTGGATAATAAGGGTTATTATTGTTATAGTGTGAGAGAGAACGCAAAAAAAAATCCTGCAGTTAGCTCCGAACGTAACAAGCGAATAAAAAAAAACAGCATGTTCAATATATGGCTCCTTGAGCACGAGCGTGTACAAACAATAGATTGAATACAACAGAAAATAACAATGGAATGACAACACAACAATTATTAATTTAGTTATTCTGTGCAAATTGGTAAGGTTGTGTGAAACTGAAAGAACATAAAATTAAAATTTTCTTCAGCACCCCTTGTTTTTTGAAAACGATTGTGTTCCTTTGCTGTCCATAACGGATACTGAAATTTTATTGCATCTCCTCTAATCTACTTCACCTAGACCTATGTTATACCTATCTATCTATTTATCTATCTGTCTATCTATATATCTGTCTATCTATCTATGTAGCTATAATATATAACATATATTACATGTATTTATATATTTCTTATATATATTATATATATATTTATATATTATGCATTTTTCGTGTCTTATCTTTTGTGTGTGTTTATAAACACGCACAAGAGATGAGACACTAAAAATACAAAATATAAATCGCAGCCAATAGTTTAAATATATTTCGATCACCAGGCAACACATATGGTGAAACTTCTAGTTTCAGTTTTTATCACTTTTTTGTGTTTCACCATAATTAAAAGGCAATGAATTTAAAAGGAAATTTTGAAATATAGCAGCAAACAAATTATTTATAACTAACAATTGGTACCCTGCAAAAATAGCAAGCTATATATATATATATATATATATTCATGAAAAGTAGTCCTTTAATTTCTATTTAATTACATTTGATCATGACATTCCACAATCACATAAGTTGGGTGCTCTCAGAAATGATAATCTTAACAAAAAGGAAGCGTGGATTGCTTTCAAGTTAGTAGTAGTTAGTAGTAAGTAAGCATGGTACTCCAATGAAGTTTTAGAACACATTAGTCACCATTGATAAGGGATGTGTTCGGTACGTATTGAACGTTTATAGCCCTTCCACAATATGGAATTAAACACCCGACAGCCCTTGGTCGTAAACAGAAATGAGAAATGTCTATGTTCTCATTCCAACCTTTTACAAAGAAAGAAAAATGAGGTAGTCAATAATGGATATTTCTCCCAAAATGTGATAAATGGAAATAAACTGGTTTAAGCTAGTGGTACATGGAATGTAATGAACCAGCTGTTTATTAATTTTATGGATAGAAAACAAAAAAAAAGTGTAAAATTATCACTAAAAGGCAACATCAATCATCAAAATTGTGGTGGCTAGTATACAAGGTTAACAAATAAACCGAGAGCATTGACTTTCCCCTTTAATGAAATAGAAAAAGTATGTTGACTGACTTGTTTATATTTGTTGCAGTAAAACTGCGGTTATCTCTAATACGTTTTTATAGGATATCTGCTGTGGTAGGGAAGTTCTCTGGTTAAAGTGTATGTAATTCGCTTTTAATGTTGATGACCACATAATTTCCGCAATTTACACATAATAAGTCCTTTTAGTAACAAAAGTCAAAATTGCCAGAAGATAACTATGGTTTTCGACAGCCCAAGTTGATGCCTCTCATGATATGTTAAAAGTAGTAAAGCTTACTGTTTTACAGTTCAAGAAGTAAACTAGATAATCATATTCATATTAGGAACTTTGAATAGATATATATATATATATATACTTTGCAAACCTAAATCTGCTTAGGGGGCGTAACAAGTACGTTAAAATGCTTCTTGTTGCTCCATGATAGTCAAATCTCAATAATTTCTGTTTCAAAATAAAGCTGACTTGCAAACGGTTGCCTACAATTTTACAAATAAACATAAAAGACAGGTGGTTAACAGCGAAAATGAGATTAGTTTTTACTAAACCTACCTGAAGTTTCACATTTAGAATAAAAAGTCATTCACTTTTCTCTCCAAGCTTTATTAACTTGTTCTAGCTTTACAAATGAAAGCCCAACCAAAGTACTTGAGCAGAAAACCCATTATACTCACCACGTCACTTTTATTCTTTGGTGTGGCAACCAGAAATTCCTCTGGAAAATGATCTTGACTCATTATCACCTAGGAAAGCTTTCTTTTCTGAAAGTAGAAGTCTTAAGTGAAAAATCACTTTCACATCAAATTTTCCCCAGTTTCAAACAAAGATTTCCTCTTTCTCGTGAAAACAATAAGACAACGATAACTTCACGCCATGGTATAAAACACTTGATAATGAATTGTGCATGTATCTCAAGGGACCGTCAGATGGTTTTCATAACATTTCTTTTATGACATTACTTGAAAAGAATCTGAATAAAAATGGACAATATTCGTGTTGTCTTTTCTCCTGGTTGTACTATTCAGCTTCGTCAAGCAAATGCAGATTTGTTTGAACTGCAGGAAAGGAATCAACAAACAGATTATTAATAGTCCGCAATAGTTTTGTTCAAAATCTGGTTATTGTTTATTATCACTGAATTTGGTTCAAGAAATACAAAGCATTCATTTCTGTGTGGGCCACACATCTATTTTATGGTTCAAATTAAATAGGTGGTTTGGGAGGAAGTAGCCTCTTAGCTTATTCTCTCATCGGTATTTACTTTTCAAACAGTAGGGGCAACGATGCTAACGACTTTACACCTTTTGAATCCTCTGTTAATAGTGATATTCTATCGATTTTAAAATTACTTTCTTTCTCTCCTGGCAAAGGAAAGTGACCATTCGTGACCTCGCTAGGAGTAAACAAACAAACAAACAAACAAACAAAAAACGAGTGGAAGGTCATAATTATTCTTCATTGGATGCAATTCCTATTGGAAACGAAGGGCTTTCGTTACTTCTTAGCCAGAATTATGATAATATCCCTCGTTCCATTTCTTATTCATGTAGTGCTGTAACACACTTACCCGAATCAAAATATTGAATTTAGCTTCATCGTGTATCAAAATCGGTATACATAACTTCTGGTACTTTAATTACTGCAACGAATCGGCTGCTCTTTGAGACCGACAACGAAATCAAATCCAGCACTGAAAATATTAAGCTGTACGTGCGAGGACATATTACGTATTTTGTCTGGCGACGATTATATCCATTTGGCTATTAATCATCCTGACAGGACAGAATGCGAAACGGCACTCATAACCAAGAATAATGAACACTCAAATAGCACTTTGCGAGAAAAGTGTTTGCTATTCTTTTTTACTCCTGGCTGAGCTGAAGAGGTTCTTTACCCTTACCAGGAGGTAGGACAGGACAAAGGAGCCGTGGCTTAATGGTTAGTGCAACTGCACTGTAACCAAAAATTCCGGGTTCGATTCCCCGAGCGGGCGACTTTGGAAATTCGCAAAAGAAAAAGCCATTGGTTGGATCAGGAAGGCCAAGAAATTCTCCACTGCCAAATCCAAGTCCCTAGAAAGGGGACTGTCTGAGTCCCAGTTACTGAGGGAGAATGACTTTAAAACCCAAAAAAAATAGAAAAAAGAGGAGTTTGGATAGGAAGAAAAAGAGATTAGTTAATTAAAAAAAATGACGATTTAGAGGTGATTAATTAAAAGGAAGATCTAGGTTACATGGAAAAGATGAGAATGGAAGAGGGTTTCCAAAATTTGATGCCGGAAAGAAGAAGCCAGTAGAAGAGCAAGAATTTTTGAAAATCGGTTCAATGACTGTATTTTAATAAAAAAATTGTGAAAGACGTCCAACCTTTTGAACATATTCAAGAAAGGAACAAGAGAAGAAAGCTTGTTGGAATAATTTCCAGAAAAAGACTTGTAGGTAAAAGAGTGAGATGCAGTACTGCAAAGTCAAAGAAGTGGGTGCAGTTGAACATTTAATGAAGACCAGAAGATGTTTTTACACGAAATTGAAAACCACTAAGGAAGCCGAGAGAGGAGACAGGAGTTTCAGTCCATCGCTTCAATGCACTACATGTAGGAAAGACGGAAAAGGCAGACTCGACAAGCCTGAAATATTGATTTTCAGGGAGTGACGAGCCAGCTATGGAAACAAGAAACAAATTGGTAGATCTTTGTCTTTTGACAGTGAGAAGTTTCTTTTCAGTGTTATTAAAAGTGACAAACCACTGAAAACTATAAATAACTATAGAGTTAAGACAATGGTGATGGTAACCAGCAACCCAAAGGCAATTTACTCTCAATACATGATTAGAGAGTGGAATCCTGCCGAAAGATAGCAATTTTACTTTCAAAAGTCTTGGGAAGGTCATTTATGAAAAGAAGAAATGAAAAAGTTTCTAGGGTGGAACTTTAGGAAACATTAAAATTTGTTGTAAAAGCAGGAGAATTTTTCATCAATGGCAACTTTGATCACGTAATTTTTTGAAAAATATCCTACGAAGTCTAAAATTTTACCTGAAATGCCATAAGACCTCAGTTCACGGGGTAGGCTATAATACCAAACCTCATCAAGCATCTTGGAAATGTCAAGGGCGATGGCCCATGTCTCGCTTTGAAAGCTCGAAAGGATTGCTCAGTGATGAGAGTGAGGAGGCCTGCTGTGGATCTAGCTTCACGGCTATCATATTGCTTGCAGGAGAAGAGATGATGGAAGTCGAAGTGGAAGACAATTTGACTCTATATCAGTCGTTCAAAATCCTTACTACAGATGTAGAGCAAATTAAGAGGGAAATAATAACATTCTTCTTCTTGATTTTCAGAATTTTTGAAGAGAGAAACCAGAGATTAACAATTTAAACAAGAACCAAAGCAATATTTAGAAACACATTTGTTGAAAAATTGTGAAAGGAATAAAAAAAGCTCAGGAAAACATGCCTGAAAGACAACCACAAGAATGTAACCCTGGTCAGATGCAGTAAATAGTCCCAGAGAAGAAACGACGGTTGTAAGAGAGGAACGATTTAAGAAAAAGTTCATTATGATAGCGGTCTGAAAAGTTTAGATGAGCCAGATCAGAGACATCAAGAGAACAGTTGTTGGTGAATGATCAACCAAAAGTTACGGTTTATTTTTTTAAACGGCAATTCTTGAAACCACTCAAAACCAGTGGGATAGTTGATTTATCTTTATCAAAAACATCGTAAAAATACGAGATTTTGCGTCTGTTAAGGCCTTCTTAGAATGATATCTTGCATCAGCAAATGTTCTTGCATTAGCAGCGGTGTCATCATTGCAATACTGATTGAAAATTTGATTTGGGTACGCTAAAACTGTAGAACTCAAATGAAAACCAGAGTGAGAATGGGACTTTGCTTGGTATCAATAGTAGCCTGATTTCAGGACGTCACTTGAAAAAATTTTTTTCTGCCAAAAGAAAAATCAGATAATTTCAGGAAATCACGAAAAAACTCCCAGTTATACTGGGTATATATTTTTGCTTTATTTAAATGATGAAGAACAATACAAGAGATAGGACCGCTAAGTTTGTGGAACAGTAAACGGAACAAGAAAAAGTGAAAACAAGAGATAAGAATTAGATCAAAAGATAGGAATTGATTTTAAAATTTGAAACACCTTAATCAAATGACGGAGAAAAAGAATCAGAAGCCAAAGAATTTAACAACCAAGTGATCTGAGGAAAGAAACTATATTAATTTTACACAGTAATTTATTACAATGACAAAGAAAAACTGCATAAGGATGAAGACCTTGAGAGAAACGAGTCACACGAGATGCAACAGAGAAACACTTCGCACTTCGTACCTATAGAAAAGACTAAGACACGACATGTTTCGTCAATGAGACTGAAGCTGAATAATAGCACCAATATTTGGACTTATCAAGTTACAAATACGTCCCTGAACTCAGTACGTCAAGAACATGGAACTGAGATGAAGACGCACCTGTCAAAATGAGTCTTCAGTGAGATGCTTCTATCTTTTCAGATGTTTGTTAGGGCCACGGTTGCGTTCTTAGAAATTCCGATTCTTCTTTTAATTTCAACGGAGTCGTCATAGTCGTTGGTGAAAGTTGCTCCAAGGTAGATGAATTTCTGGACGTTCTCTATTGGTTCTCCGTTGATAGAGATGTGATCTTCATTTTCGTCTGCTGAATTTCTTACAATTTTCATCACTTTAGTATTTCTGGCGTTCAGGTAAAGTCCCACAGCTTCACTATGTGTTCTGACTCTTTCTACAACCTCTTGCAGTTCATTCATGGTGCCCTCAATTATCACGGTGTCATCCGGGTATCTCAAGTTAGTGATAGGTCGTCCACCAACTGTGACACTGCCATTGAAATCTTCCAGCGCGTTTCTCATAATAGTTTCAAAGTATATATTGAATAGATCCGGGGATAAGATGCATCCCTGTCTAACACCTTGTCCAAT
The DNA here is from genome assembly GCA_003991215.1 of Morbakka virulenta. Classification (NCBI taxonomy): domain Eukaryota; kingdom Metazoa; phylum Cnidaria; class Cubozoa; order Carybdeida; family Carukiidae; genus Morbakka; species Morbakka virulenta. Next base: position 2,092,835 of record RDPX01000057.1, read on the forward strand.
TCCGAACCATTCCGTCAGACCATATGACGTTCTGACTGCCGCTTTCTGCTTCTCGTACATCATTTTCAGTAGGAGTATTAAATGCTGCGGGAAGCCCATGTCGTTCATGTTTGTCCAGAGGACGTTGTGGTCCACTGTGTCGAACGCCTTGCTATAATCGATGAAACAGAGATATAGCTTCTTGTTGTGCTCTCTGCACTTCTCAATCACCATTTTCCAATTAATGATTTGATATCTAGTCCCGGTACCAGGCCTGTATCCAGCTTGTTCTTCAGCTATTTCGGTCTCCAATTTTTTTCCATTCTGTTTGCGATGATTCCGGTTAGGCTTTTAACCCTTGGTAGAGATCTTTTGTGGAGTTTGTTAGTGCATTTTCTTCAACTTTCCTGCATTGTTTCTCAATTTGACTTTGCTTGTCTCGTCTCATCAGCCTCTTGACATTGGCATTTTGGTGCCTGTATTTTATTTCGTCGACTTGGTTTTGGATTCCCCTGGCTTTCAGTTTTGTCCTTTCCTCTACTGTCAATAAGGTCTCCTCTGAGATCCATTGACTATTTTTCAAGGTTCAAATTCCGGTCAGCCTGACCAAATTTAGGAGCCTTATGATGATGTTGCTTGTCGACAAGGTTCAAAAGAGTTGCTTTAACGTCAACAGTCATAGCAACATAAACAAAAGATCGGAAAGGAGGCAACAATGAAACTTGACAATGTTCAGAAACAGAAGTCAAAAGGAGATCTAAAAATCAAGCCTCTTTTGTGTCTAAATCAGGAAATCTTGTGAGAAGATCAGCAACCTAATTAAAATCCCGAGCAAGAGCAAAGCTGCAAGGAAGTTCCTTTGGTCTGTCAGTCATATTACAATAAGTCAATTCCGGCATACGACTAGCATTGAAGTCACCAAAGACCAAAATGTAAGCAGGGTGATTCTTTTTCAGAGCCTTTTTATAGAGTCTGATACTGTCTCAATAGCTGAACAAGAATCAGAAGAGGGAGATCAATACGAGAAAAATATGTAACAAGTAGCCTGAAGAAAAAACAATCTAAAGAACATTAAAAGCTCACCATAAAGTTCAAATTCTTGTATTCTAAAAGGTGGATGGTCCTTTCAGGTATATATAGCAAGACCACGAAGAGGTGTTTTGCAGAACCTAGTGAAGATAAAGATCAATTGCAGTTAACATGGAGATGCTTATTACTAACACTGTCACTTAACTTGTCCCACAAAGCGCAAGAATACGAGAAGAGTCAGAATGAAGTAAAGGTTTCGCAACAGTCACATTGGAAAGAAGAGCTTTATCATTTCTGAAAGCTAAAGAAAGGATATTTTTCGAAACTGACAGATTCCAAGGACCTCCTGCAAGCACGTAGTATTACAACTCCTCCCTGCACTTTCAGATAAAAAGTCAGTTTTTGGTTCCGAAGATTCTCCTCACCTTGACCATTAAAGGTCTGCCGGGTACTGTCGACTACCCCTTTGATTAGAATTGACATAAAGTTAAAAATAGAAAAAGATGTCCAAAACCATTACCTGGATCCAACCCAATCCAAAATGAGTCCTATGGTGGTGATTGTGGTATTAAAGGAAGCTTCAGCAGACACTACCTACCACACATTACCCTCAAGAGAGAGGAGTATTGGTGACGTGACACTACAACCATGGGGGCTTTTCTAAAGAGATTCCATCTCGAACAGGGTAAAAAATCAAGACTAAAGAGCCCTTGGAAAGAGATAAACTTAACCTCATCAGATGTCAATCTGGTATTTCAAGGTGTCGATGTTTCAAGGATTGCGATAGGACAGAAATTTGATTTAAGAAGCTATCAAGCGTGAGGTAGAAATATAGACAACTTGTTCCCAGTCATCAAGAGGAAAGTCAGAAAAGTAGAGAGCATATTTAAAGAAAAAACGGACAGAGGTCAAACAGAGAGGGACAAGGATTAGCATTATAAGGAGTACCAGTAGAAAAATCGGTAGTTTGAGTCAAAAATGCAGGTGTTGAAAATCATAAGATTCTTTTCCAGTAAGTAAGACTGCACCATTTCTCTTAACCACAGGAAACCAACTCACACAGACCAATACCTTAAAAACTCATAACACCATCTAGTTTCAGTTTGTCTTAGTGTTATCACCACTTTGTTTGGAAGTGCAAAAACCTACAAACCAAAGCAACTTGATAGGAAAGAGGGACGAGGTACCCCCAAATGATTGATCTATCTACTTCACAAAGAACCTTTTCAGGTCACCATCTCTATGGGGGCTTCCAACCAAGGCTGAAGAGGTCCACCTTCCATTGAGACAGAGTCAACCCCACAAAACGTCAGCCCAGTACTTTTTGGCCAACAGACAGAGTTTTAATATCTGTCAACAGAACTTCATATACCGTTCTGCATAATGATAATCTATTCCTCAGTTGAAGTCAATATAGAGAATTAAAATTCGTTGCAGCAACTTGGTGTCTAAATCATGAAAACGTGTGTTTCTTGCATGTCAGGCCAACCTCTGATGTACCCTCTGCCTTTGGAAGCAGGCATTCTATTTCATCCACAAGAAATATCTTTGACTAGAACTGGAAAGACTGATTTGTTTTTCAGGTATCATTCATTTTTTACGAATTTCAGGCTTCTTATAGCTTATTCAAGTCTTTTTCTTCAATGTGAAAGTTTATTTTAAATGATGTATTTCTATAACTAGTTGTTTGATGACAAGTGACTGAACTCTTGTCTTCTCTTCTTCTCCTACAATATATTTCCAACCTAACCGGAAGGTCTGTCACCTTTGTCATCTACAGTTTCAATTAAGCTACTATTTTTCTGGGTGTCCTATTTTCTTCATTCTATTAATGATATTGATGAATATAAGGGAACGCATGTTTCTAGTCTTTAGTAAATTGCCTTCTAAAAGTTCCACAGTTTATCCTCATCCTGAGAGCATTTACTGGCTCCAGTTATATAACCCGCAATATTACTCTTGGCAGTTATGGTTTATTTACTGTATATCCTCCATAAGTGGATAATCCAACCACGTCTCAAGATTCGGTGATCTATCTTGCCTGTTATTTAATGTCGTTTCCCAATGATGTGTTAAAAATAAAGATTTTTTTTATTGCTTTTGATTTTATTTATTTCGGCTTTTCTTATTTTTCAAAAAGCTTTTGTTATCAAAAGTAATTTCGTCCAATAACCTTGCATTTCTAGTACCCTTCTAAAAATCCTTGCACCCTCTAGCAGACAAGTTATCTCTACAACTTTGTTGTACACAATGCATTCATTTGGTTCAGTCAATTTCGTGGGTCTTCAATAACCTTTGAAGGGACATTATGTAAGTACCACTTACAAAATTCACTGTATTTCCACTGTTTCTGTTGCCCCTTCTTTAATTCTGCATTCTTTAAAAATGTTTCTTTCTTTTTTCCGGTAACACAGTTATGTCTTGGGATGACAATTTTTCTCAAAAGCAAGGTATCACTACACCGAATCACTGTAATTTCGACTTTATGAAATATTAATGATAAAGAATCAACTCCTTAGAACAGAAAGACAGCAAGCTTAATGCTATAAATACTTGCATCCAATCTACAAATAAATTTGACCTTCTAATGGTTGCAAATTAGTAAGTGCTAACAGATACAACAAACGTGAAGACGATCATTAGCACCTGATCGAAGGTCAACTTGCGGTGAATGACTATTCAATAAAATGTAGCTGTCTTTACAAATACCCATTGCTTGCATTACAAAAACCAAACTGAATATAGAAAACGTTTGTTGAGAATTTCCCATTTGTAAATACCATTTGACCTGGATATAATTAACTTGATAAGTCACCTGATAGAATACTAATATTGTGTATTCCCACTGCCGAGTTTAAGGTTAAAAAACATCTTTTTCTTTATTAGTTTTTTTGACCTCTAAGGATTTCCTATTTTTCACTTAATATTAAAAATCTATTAGTGAAGAGATATCATTTTACACAGAAATTACTTAATTTTCTTGCTTGAAAATTACATAAACTAACACAAAACTTCGATTTGTTGTAATGTTTTCAGAGCAAACAGGTTAGACGAAATAGACAAAAGATTTCTTTGTTGGAAAATCAACTTGTATCTAAAAAAAATTAGAGTATTTGATTTACCTTGTAAATTTTACAGAGTTTTCTTTGCAGTACGACAAAAGGCCACCTTGTTTCAGCTACATAGATATTCTGTCAGATAATCTTATTTGGTTAAGCCAATTAAAATAATTTTGAAATAAATATAATAGTTCCAGATAGGTTACCAACTATGAGTCATTATTTTATATAAAGAAAATAAAGAATATATTTTGGATTTGCATCCATCCTCAGCTAAAACATAAAATGAAAATTAAACATTATTAATTACAATTTGTAACGAAAAATACTAAAAAAACCCATAAAAACTTTATCTACAATGTTAAAATGTTTAATAATAATATATATCAATAAAGTTTGTATAACGATTAATGTGATATATACAGTCACAGTATTATTGTTAAGGTCCTGCTTCGATATTCGTCCCTTGTGTGTGTGTGTGTGTGTGTGTGTGTGTGTGTGTGTGTGTAAGCTGCTGGAGACCAAGTTGGTAGGCTAAACATGGAATATCTCTTCCAACTACAGGGGCGTCGAAGACGCACATTTCCTGGTTGGATTTTTAAAAAAAAGTTTCTCCAAATCGACGACGAACCAGTTTCAAAATCACATGAACGACGAGATCGATTTCTTCAATGGTACGGAAGAACAGCTTGAATCGAAGGCTATTCGTTACTAACTAGTCAGAAAAACCTGGCTAATCAGCATCCAGGCATCAACACGTGGAGGTTGCCTTCATTGACACCCATTCGTCCCTTGTATTGAGTTCAGGCTTTACCTCGTCGATCCATAATGCTTCGAGCGCCATGAGATGACTGAAGTTTGTTGACATGTCCAGAATTTCTATCTCGTCGAAGTTTAANCGACGACGAACCAGTTTCAAAATCACATGAACGACGAGATCGATTTCTTCAATGGTACGGAAGAACAGCTTGAATCGAAGGCTATTCGTTACTAACTAGTCAGGAAAACCTGGCTAATCAGCATCCAGGCATCAACACGTGGAGGTTGCCTTCATTGACACCCATTCGTCCCTTGTATTGAGTTCAGGCTTTACCTCGTCGATCCATAATGCTTCGAGCGCCATGAGATGACTGAAGTTTGTTGACATGTCCAGAATTTCTATCTCGTCGAAGTTTAAAGTTGACTTACATCTGTGCAAATTTTCACCTACAGGAGTGCTTTTTCTTGTGTGTTCTTTAAAGCGATGGAGTAAATGTCGGGTCGTTTGCCCGACATAGCACAATAAATACTGTGGGCATTTTATTTTGTAAACAACTCCGGTCTTCAAGAGCTTCTCTTAAACTTCGACGAGACAGAAATTCTGGACATGTCAACAAACTTAAGTCATCTCATGGCGCTCGAAGCATTATGGATCGACGAGATAAAGCCTGAACTCAATACAAGGGACGAATATTGAAGCAGGACCCTAACAATAAAACTATAACTGTATTAATCACATTAATCCTTGTACAAACTTTATAGATATATATTATTTGTAAACATTTTAACATCATAGATAAAGTTTTTATATGGTTTTCATTTTAAGTATTTTTCGTTACAAATTGTAATTAATAATGTTTAATTTTCATTTTATGTTTTAGCTGAGGATGAATGCAAATCCGAAATATTTTCTCCATATTCTTTATACAAAATAATGACTTGGTGTTGGTAACCTATCTGAAATATAATAGTTTTAAATAAATACCAAAAGCAAAAATTAAACTATTTATAAAATAATGGGGAATTAAATAATAACAATAATAACAAATAATTGCATGTTTACATTGTTAAGGCTATGTTTTTATTCTGTTGACCAAAATCCACATTTGAAACTGTAACTTTACAAATTTAAAACTTTGTAAATCAATGACATGCTCTCTTTACTTTTATTAACAAATTTCTTCCTTAGTAGAATGTCAGAAAATAATATGATCATTTTGTAGCATATTACAACCAATAAAATAATAATTATTAAATATTAATGAGGTATTACAAAGTTATTTACCAGTAACACAAGAAAGCAAAATGACATCAAAAGCTTGATTTTAATCAAAATTTATAAGTTGACTTTACCTATCCTGGTTTCGTTGATATCAAATTTTGTTTGCATTTTTAAAATCTGAGAAATATTATTTCACATACTGTTTGGTACGCTATCTTTACCTTTTTAGAGTATTTAATTTTTCTTTCTGTATTTTACAGTTTGCATATTTAGCATTATATTGGTGTCAAATTACAGTTTCTAAATTTCAGATAATTTCAAAGATGTACATCATTAGCAAGGCTAGAAGCCACTTTATTGTGGAAAGTTTAATATCATTGTGTTTTTTCTTTGATAAGTTTCGTTGTTTGGATTAGTTTTGTGCGTACCCCATTTTTACCTCTTTCTGAAAATAATTGCTTTCCCACTTTTAACCGAGAAACATAGTTGGCAAAGTACTTTCTGGGCCTTAGCGAAGCTCGAATCACAACCTTCTTGCGTAGTAATTACCATTCAGGCAATACAGCATCACTTTTATTAAAAATGAAGAATATTTAGTGCTGTGTTATAATGTCTTTTGGAATATTATTCAAAAATGTATTTAGAGTTAAAGGTAGAGTTCGAGAATGCTACTAAACGGAAAAGGGTTGGTCAAAATACAAGACTACATTGCACTTATATTGGGGAGAGGGAGAGGGTCGTATTTGAGACAAAGACTTGTTTAATCAGTTACTCTCTAAAAAGGAAACTAGTAAAATATTAAAGTTCAGTTTAACTTTTCGAGAACAAATGAAACATTTACAATTTTTTCTTACCTTGTAATAATTATTCGGAAGAATATCATAGTATCTCTAGTTTAGAAGTAAAGAGGTCAGATAACAGTCCAATTATCTCCTTCTGTCTACATTTTTTTTAGCTTTTAATGAGAAGACTACGTAAAAATTATTCACTCCAGTAAAAGACTGAGTTGCAAATGTTACTGAATCATATTCGAAAGCTAAGTGGGTAGCGCAAATGGGCGGTGTTATTAAAGGCATTCGTTACTATCTAATTTTGAGCATCTTTAGTATTCCCTATTTTACCTTATCTTCCCTTTCCTTATAATTTCCTGATCCTCTTCTTCAACACCTTCTAACATTTTTTAAAATGCATTGTCCTATAATTCTTTGGTTTGTAAAGTCACACAATTAAGTGGCAGGACAATTTCTGTTTACAACCTATCTCATCAAGATGCAATTTTTTGCCTGCCCTAAAAACAACAAGATTCTTTTATAGCTGTTCCTATGTGTTTGATATTCCCAGCTGGTAAAGTAAGTCGCCACTCTACAGGAGTTTCACCCATACCTGAGTAGACTAGCTTGATATATCCAACAAGAACTCTATTAAAAATGGAAGGGTAAATTTAAGCAAACAATTGTATTGTAAGAGCTAAGGGACTTCCCAGGGTCTATTTATACAATATCCCTGCTAACAAACTTAGTTTGTAAAAAGTATTTAATGGTACAGGAAGGAATAAAAAGAAATAAATGTCACTATTGAATTAGAGTATAGGTAAAATATTCAAAGCGTGNAGAGTTCGAGAATGCTACTAAACGGAAAAGGGTTGGTCAAAATACAAGACTACATTGCACTTATATTGGGGACAGGGAGAGGGTCGTATTTGAGACAAAGACTTGTTTAATCAGTTACTCTCTAAAAAGGAAACTAGTAAAATATTAAAGTTCAGTTTAACTTTTCGAGAACAAATGAAACATTTACAATTTTTTCTTACCTTGTAATAATTATTCGGAAGAATATCATAGTATCTCTAGTTTAGAAGTAAAGAGGTCAGATAACAGTCCAATTATCTCCTTCTGTCTACATTTTTTTTATTATTAATTATTCACTCCAGTAAAAGACTGAGTTGCAAATGTTACTGAATCATATTCGAAAGCTAAGTGGGTAGCGCAAATGGGCGGTGTTATTAAAGGCATTCGTTACTATCTAATTTTGAGCATCTTTAGTATTCCCTATTTTACCTTATCTTCCCTTTCCTTATAATTTCCTGATCCTCTTCTTCAACACCTTCTAACATTTTTTAAAATGCATTGTCCTATAATTCTTTGGTTTGTAAAGTCACACAATTAAGTGGCAGGACAATTTCTGTTTACAACCTATCTCATCAAGATGCAATTTTTTGCCTGCCCTAAAAATTACAAGATTCTTTTATAGCTGTTCCTATGTGTTTGATATTCCCAGCTGGTAAAGTAAGTCGCCACTCTACAGGAGTTTTACCCATACCTGAGTAGACTAGCTTGATATATCCAACAAGAAGTCTATTAAAAATGGAAGGGTAAATTTAAGCAAACAATTGTACTGTAAGAGCTAAGGGACTTCCCAGGGTCTATTTATACAATATCCCTGCTAACAAACTTAGTTTGTAAAAAGTATTTAATGGTACAGGAAGGAATAAAAAGAAATAAATGTCACTATTGAATTAGAGTATAGGTAAAATATTCAAAGCGTGTTTTTCTGAAAACCAGTGAGTTGGTTTTTATTTTTAGTAAAATTATTGCTATACTTTTTACTTTTAAACTAAAGAGGTATCCTAAAATTTAATTTTAAATCAAAGTATTATACCAAGGAGTTGAAAATATTTTTGCCTATATTTAAGGTTAACTTAGGAAGTACCTAATTGTATTTTAAATTCATGCATGTTTGTTCTATAAATCTTCAAAAACTCAACAACAGCAATGATAGAATAATATAACTGACGTTGTAAAGAGTGAAAACATAAGAATCCTAGTAATTTTGATAATTTTGTTTATTATAGCCATCTTTTGCCACAACTTTAATATGCATCCCACTGTGCTTTGTTTTCCTGACCATCCACAAGTAATTTTCCTTTAGCAATTTAGCCATTGGTTTTTGTTAAGAACGATGTGGGCAAGGAAAGGATAGAGTGTGATCAGTGGACTATTTATACCAAAAGCTTCACTATGTATGAACTTAAAAGGAAAGAGGACTCTTCGTTAAATTACAGAGTGAGACACAATTTACTTAAAAGTAAAGAAGCTGGAAAATCTATTTCCTTTTAAATTTAAAAGCTATGAACAGTAAACAGGCTACTGATCGGAACACTTTGAGTGTCGCGATTAATACAATTGAGGCAGACAGAATTTTATATTCAACGCTTTTTAAATATTCTTTATATGTGATATTTAGTTTATTACTTTTATCTGTATCGGATTTTACACGTTTGGAATAGATTTGTTCCAGTAAATATTCCTGTCTGAGTAGAATAAAAAACGAATCTTCAGCCTATCGTATCATAACAACAATTTCTCCTGCATTCAACTTACCTGGCTTGTTGCTGGCCATTGAATGTAGGTACTTATTTCACCCATCCATCACTAGATGTTGTGTAACCACTCGATAATAATAAAAATGTCCTGTGTATGGACAAAAAACTGCATCTGTTTCGACGTGGGCGGGTGAGGTTACCCGTTGCCACAACTGCCTCCTTGTCACCCTTGGGCAAAGTGTAAGCACCACAACCCGTACCTACCAAATATAGAGAAGCATGAATTTTGACAAAGAACTAACCTAGATGCAAACATGCAAGCAAATGTAAGGATTAACATATTAAAAAGAGGTAACGGAAACGGAATTACAATGGACAAAAACAGACCAGGAAAAACCAGCAAAAAACGGAGATGGCAGAAAACGAAATCAGTGCAAGTACAGATAATATATCAAGAGAAAAGGATAAGATGACACATAAAAATAAAGAAAATGTCACACACTTTCCTCAGTCAGAACACAAGTTACCATATTGTATGTCAATCTCTCAAATATACTCCGACAGGTAATTCTAAGTCGTTCCTTGCTCGTGGATGACCTGTTGAAACTAATAGGAAACGACTTGAAATTTTAATCTGTGGAAACTTAAATTTCATTTGATGCTGAAACAAAAAAGATCCGGAGGAAAGTAAATAGAAGCGTACTTTCTTCTTTTCTTTTCCTTCTCCTTCTTTTTCCTTTATTCTTTATCAAACTGAGTCGGAGAGTTGTCCACCTTTCGCCTTATTGACTGGTCTTTGGTGTCATTATCACATCCATCTTTTGTCAGGTGATGTACATTGGCTTCCTCTACTACGTTTCCCATGATCACTAGTTTGCATGGGCTCCTTCATATTACTGCTATCTTTTCTTTTTTACTTTTAGCCAAACCATAAGTCTGTTTTCATTTCCTTCTCCTACTGTCCGGTATATCCTAGGACTCTTTCTTAAACTTTCATCCTTTCTTTGGCCAAACTGTAGTAATTCAGAAAGAACTCAATTTTGTTGGCAATTATTGTCATACACGTTACCACTCTTCTCCCTCTACGTATTCCATCTTTTGACATCCCTGTTTTAATTTTTACACCATATTGCCTTGTCTCTTTCATTGCGAATCACACATACTTGAATGTTTGAACCTTCCTCAGTTTTTGATGTCTTATATCTTTTAGACCGTGTGCCATCCTCTCATTTACCCCCAAATTAAACCTCTATCTTCTTGGTGTCTGGAAGCCTGAGTAACCCTGCATTCTCCAATGGCAGGGTACGGTGAAGATGTCGGGGACAGGGCATTGGATGGTTTGTCTAGGAAGAGGAATTCTCGTGGATTAATGTTCAGTAAGTTAATGTAGCCAAGCGAGAGACAAGCTTAGTGTTATCACAATCAATAGAAGAATAACCGGTCTCCAAGCCTGTTGTTTTATCTCATTGGTTGCGTGTAAGTGTTGATTCACTTAAATTGCTTACGTCACTTGTCGAACTAAATGCACAAAATTTTACAATGGCAAACAGCATATGAAAGGGAATATTAACGATTTTCAATCCAGGGCAACACTGAACCTTACTATTGATTTTACTCTCGATGATGAAGAATCTGAAGATGTATTTGACGTGAAAGTACATTCTGGTCTAAAAGAGGTTTGTTAATATTGTGAAGATATATATATCTTGCTGTGGGACTACAAAGTAGGTAAAAGACCCAGAATCGCTTTCCTTCCCATCATCGCTATGTTAGGCTGGTGTTTCATTTGGATTTTCTACATTGCTTTAAAGGTAAGAATGTACTATTTTGTTTTTTTATTGGTAAAGAAAAATAGCTTGTTACTTTGTGAAGTGGCTAGCTTTGTCACTCAAGTTTCTTTCTCACTTATAACAGCTGATTGCCATATGGGAACTTTGAACATTTAGGAAACAAGATTCATCCATCTATATTCTCTTGGTTACATAGTTTTTGCACAGCTTAGTTACATTTACCTCTCCAATTTATCATGTAGATGTAACTGGTCAAAAGTTAGTACCACTGCAGTTTATTTGATTTAGCTAATCGTTAATGCCCCATTGCTGTAAAAATTACAAAATTTTTTTCACGAGGTGTTGGCTTATATCTTGTGGCATGGCTGCATTTAGTGCCTTAAGAAGTGACTCGTACTTTCGGTGCTGCTGAAACATCTCTTTTTTCTGAAGCATGACTTAAAAACAAACTGATAGTTTGTCCTTAAATAACTATAACATATCTAAAGTAATTCTTAGTACGTTTTCCATTTTAATGGCTTGATATTATTCCTGTTTACATCCACCGTGCGAAAACTCGATACGCAAGAGAAAGGGCTTTGTTGTATCTTTTCACTCTGAGATCAGACTCTGAGCTATCAGAATTAAATTAAAGAGATAATGAAGCTTAGAAACTGGAGCACAGTATTATAAACACCGAATAGCACTGTAGAGGATGATGATCAAAACATCACATTAGAATTGCACAGGTTCTTGTTTCTTCTTTCCTTTTCCTTAGCTGACCTCTTTTCACATTTAAAACTATTTTCACAATGATCGTCAGATTCCACAAGCACAAGGCAGTTTTTTGTTTCTTTGTACACAAATGATTTTGCTGGAAAGTGTTTAGGGAAAAGGATGGTATTGTAAATCATAGGATGCTTTTGTGACAGCTTTACAAAGTTTAAACTGTTCAATTTCATTAATTCTATTCTTAAACAGTAAAAGTTTGCAAACTGTGTTCATGCTCTTTTTAATAAAATGATCTTATGGCAGCAACTAATCAAGTATGGCAAGAGTATATCTCAATTCACTGGTTACAACCAGTTGAAATTTGGGGATCATGAGAGTGTCTTCAGGGTTAGCTGATTATTTCCCACATCTTGTTGCTACACTGGAAGCTATACTTTTGTTTAGCTACTCTCTTTTTGACTTCGTCAAAGCTTTGGTATGACTGGCATTTTCCCTGTGCCACCGATTTATCTTGAACTATTTTATGTTATCTCCCTTCTTTAACAGACTTTTGAAGGTGAAATTATTTTTAGCAGATTTTTTGTGGGGGAAGCACTAAACCAAAGAGCTTTCCTGTCACTATCTGACGAAAAAATTAATGAAATAAAATTAAAAATTTAAAAGTTTTAAATCCTAATGAAATTTATGAGATAACTTAACGAATTAGGCCAATCTACTTTTGGTATATATTTGGGCACTGTAGTGTAGTGGATTGGATCTCGCATCCCGTGCAGAAGACCAGGGTTCGCTTCCACTTAGAAAGCAATTTCCTTAGCAAGTGAACGTACTTTTACTTGGATGAATCCAAGCAATGTGGCAGAAATTGGGTAGACAACTCTGAGATGAAGAAAATTAAGAGAAAAGCTAAATTAACACTGCATGACTATCGACAAAGTAATAGTTTAGTGGATGTATTCAGATTAAAATGTTACATTTTAATTCCCAACAAATTTTATTTTTGCGTGAAATACAACTATAAATAAAACACTTTCATTTGCACAACTAAAAGCTTATCTTGATAAATTTTTTATTCAAAACATTTCTGATTTGTTTACGTCGTTTTATAATTTATCTCCAATCGTGCGAAATACATGGAGTGAGTTATTGCATACCTAGAAGTCGCATTCCAAAAAAAACAAACTGGGTGGCTACATGCACAAAGAAAAATTAATATCTGAAAAAATGCCTGGGCTGAAGTTAGGCTGAACGAAAGCGAAATAAACGAAATGTGTATTATATCAAGCTTAAAGTATGGAATATAAAAAACACAAGTCATAAGTGGAGTCAACTCAAAAAAGTAACTACAAAATTCAGTTTCTCATTTTCATCAGCAGATGGTCTGCTATAATTCTATGTGACTGGAGGATCCCAAAATGAATTATTTGTCTTAAAACAACATGAAGTATGACAAAGTTGTGAATTCACTATCTTCTGGTTTACAGTGTTTTTCACATATCCATACATTTCCAGCTTCCATCTCCTGCATAAAACCTGCACCATCCGTCCTATACTTTCCGATGATACCATAAACAGTCTTTTTCCAAGAAACATACCGCTCACTTGTTCGTTGGCCAAGTTGAAAAATCCCGATGTTTTTTTACCTCTCACTCCGAAATGTTGCACTCTGTGTAGGTGGGCAATGTGCACATGGCGTGCTTTCTTTTGTCGTTAAATTTCTCTATATCTCAAAGAGTTTAAAATCTTTCTAATAATTTTTTATTTAACTACTGATACTCCAACCTTCAAACAAATTTCTTTACGCGCTCCTCTGTACTTCAATGTCGCTGTGCACTTACTTAGGCACGTGATCAATTTTCTTGTGGACAAGAAGATAGAACAATAGGCTTCCAGACCAGTTGTTTTTCCACTCATTATGGCGCTATCAACGATTTGGCACAGCCATCATAAAGCATGGTACTGCAGTAAGGAAGAAAAAGGGAAAAAATCATTACTATTTCTTTCCTTATAATGATGACGAGTGAAAATGAATATCTAATGAAAGGACTGGTAAGAATGATCTTAGTGCTACGTCCGGTACAGGAGGCAGTAGGACCTTTCAAGTCGTCACCATGCAAAGTTCCTATCAAGAAACATTTGCAATTGTATCGTGGAACGTTAGAACAATGTTGAAAGCCGAAAACTTAGAATATATAAGGATAAGGACGGAAATGAAAGAGCAAATACTCAATATTTGTGGGATTGTGCGAGGTTAGATAAAAGTACAAGTTGGCATGAGGGGAAATGATGCTGGGAGTTTAACTTATTATATTTTGATCAAAGTTTATTCAGAAACAGTGTTAAAGGCTCAAAAGCCTACCCAGGGGCAGATGTAGATTCTGACCATAATCTACTTTCAGCAAAATTAAAAATGAAAAAAACACAAAACAGTTAAGTCCAGTAAGAAAAAGAATAGGTGAAATGAATATGAATTTTACCAGTTGGAGTCGCCTAAGTTTGCAAATAAATTAGAAGAAGAAATCAACCCCAGAAAGTAGATTAAGAAGGAAACAGAATCAAAGATGCAATAACTGAAACTTGAAGGGCAAATATTGACAAACAAAGCCCCAAAAGGGTTAAGAAGCCAAGGATCATAAGCACAATCCTTGAAAAGATGAAGCAACGAAGGAAATGGAAAGGTGTTAATAACACATAGATTGTCGTCAGGAATATGGAAAGCTAAATAATGAAAAATAAATAATTGTAGATGAAGGAAAGAGAGGTGGTAATCCTGGTGAAAATTTCAGTGCCAACAATGATTTTATTAGACATCACAAAATTCTACATATAAAAATGATACGATTGTAACTGTTATAAAAAGTGATAGTCACGAACGTAATTTTCCCTACAAAGTAAACACGCTCACGTTCATGCGTGAGCATGTTTTTTCTAACATGCTCACGCTTAAGAAGAAGCAAGGAATATGTTAGGAAATAAATCAGAAGTCGCTGATCAATTTATTTGATTTCTTTTATATATTTCAATATTTACAATTTATTTATGTACACTTTTATTCTTAGTACTCTAATTTTGAACTGTTATCGATAGTTTTAGTGATTTTACTTTACAGGACTCCAATTGTAGCAATGATAATAATAATGATAATAATAATGATGCTAATAATAACAACATATCAATAAAAAATTCCCCATTATTTGTAAGATATTAATTGAGCCATTCATTACATATGAACAACAAATTTGCAAAGACCAACTCAGAACCTTTGAAAGGTGGTATATGAACAGTCAGAAAGCCTTTTTTCCAGCCACGTATTCCTCGAAGTGACATCAAATACTCGAAACTACAAGAAAATTCCTTTCAAGTAACTTTTTCTTAACCAAAGAATAATTCCTCTCAGCAATAACCTATTAATATTATCAATATTACAGAGTCACCAAATGTTAGGACCAAATAGGTGCGCCGAGCTTAATTAGTTATTGACAGGTGTATAAGATTGCCGTTAGTTGATAACATGAAATTATTCCTTAAAACCACCATTAAAAGGTTATTGGATCACACCTTTATTTCAACTCTTTATTTCTCCCAAAGTGGAAGCGTCTTACATTAACAACCATGATAGATTAAGTACAAATCGCCCAATGTGGAACCAACAAATTTAATGCCCAGTATCAAGCAACTTCGAAAGAGTGCTATTGTCAACAATATTTTTGTTGAATTGGATCTTGTTGTTTAATACATTTCTCTTTCTCTTTGTGCCATATCCATTCCTGACGTTGACAATCATAGTTCTCCACAGAAAAGATTTGATTAGGTAAACTTTGTTTCCTACAGACAAAATGCCATTTTTTACACTGTTTGGTTATGAAATGATAGGGGCATTACCGTATTTAAAGATCATTACCATTAGAGCTATATTAAAATGTCTATTAGGGCTATGGTCTTAATAATACGTAAACTGTTCTATGAATTTCACAAATCACTTCCTTGGGGTACAGCACCCCTTTACAACATAATCCTGCAACATCAAGCCACAAATCTAAGGACACATTTAGAAACACTCCCTTAAAAAAGAGGAAATTAAAGTAGTTCCTACCTTCATACTATTTAGATCTTCCATGGTGATTTCAGTGACAAATATACCTATAAGGGAGGATTTTATTTTCTTTGGGAGGTAATACTAGAAGGTCTGAGCCGTAATGCTGGAATAATCTTGGCCAATTATTTGTTGAATAGTTTACTGTGATCTTTAATGATCTTTTATTATGAAAGGAAACCCTTACAAAGTGATATTAGGAGCGACTTGTATGCCACGGTTTATTTCAAATACTTCAGGATAAAAACATCAACTTTGCTCTTGTAAGGAAAAAAACATCAGTAAATCAATCAACTGCAAACCGATTCCGCTTCAGTAACTGTTCATGGAGTGCCATCATATCTTACAGCTAATTTCTTTTACAAAGCTGACCACCTAATCAAGTGAGTACGACAGTTAACAACTGCTAGGATCTCATAGAACCAGCAGATGTGAATATACCTATATATATTTATTTATTTATCCTTAATTTTTCCTTTACAATTGTTATATAGGACTCTGGAGGGAAATGTTTTACTAGGAAGATCAGTATGTGATATAATACCTGTAAAAAGATCTTTTTACGATTTTTGAACTAAAGAGTAATAATACTGTAAGTTTTTGCTTTAAACGATGTGGACAAAAAACTAACTGTGGGGTAGTTTCCGTAAGCAAACAGCAAGACTTTTACCATGGCTATCAATTTCAATGCTTTGCAAAGATTCAAAAGATATAGTTTTCTTAATTTGACTTGACCTTGAGGATGGATGCAAATTGCTACCGCTAACTTCAATTTCGAACAGCATGACTAAATATAGACCATATAGACAGGCATCCAGGTAATGTTTCCTTCATGTCACCATCAGGTACCTAGATATTACTTTGGAGTTCAACTTATAATTTTCCTTTAATAAGCAAGGTCCTGTCCTTCGCCGTTATGTCGAATGAGTTAAATCTTTCCACTTGTGTTTAGCCACAGGTATCTCATTGAGCCTATTTACTTCTTGTCATGTGAGGTAATCGTCAAGAGTAAACCACTCATTGTTGTTTCTAATTTCTTAGAATTGGTTTCGAGCTCATTTCTCCACGTGGCTGTTCTCCTTTGCTCTGAACGTAGCAATTTGAAAAAACTACTAGTATCTATTTAATGTCTTTCGACTTAATTTAGGCAGAGGATAATTAACAATCGTAGTTTGCAGATATTGTTGATTAATTTCTTTTCTGTGAGTATAAATAAAGAACACTCCATGTACATCGAATATAGGTTAACTGAACTTTTGTTATCTCGGACTAGATTATTACTAAATTTTGAATTTTTTCTTAGTACTTCGTCATAATAAATCCCATTAATTGGATCCGTACCTGAACAACGTGATCATTCGCCTTTAAAATAAACTATTTGCTCTTCAAATTGTACATCTGACAATACCTCTATTTTTTTCGTCTGCAAGATTGCATGTAACGCCACTTAGAGTAGATATATAGCTGGACAGCATAGAAAAAGTAAAATAGAATCTATCTTACCAGGCAGCTTTTGACTCCAGCTGAATCAAGTGATAAGCACGATATTTCAGACATAAGGTATATATAAAAAAGATAGCAAAGTAACTGAGGACAAAATAAATGATTAATATACACCACATAAGAATACATATTATCCAATAAATGACGATTACGACCATGGGTGATAAGTACACCGGACAAACATTTTCACATAAGACTGATTAGGAGATGCACAAGGGAAGGGATATTCAATAGACCAGCGGAGGGGTGTGTGTGTAAGGGGGGGGGTAAGATAGTGAAGGTCAAGATGAAATTTTGAAAATGTGTGCAAAAAAAAGGGGAAGAACTTCACGTAAGAGAAGACCTCATGTAATTTTACGAGGAGCATTATAATGGTAACTATGTGTACTTGACCTACTCAAAATACCAAAATTCAAACAGGATGCATCAGAGCTGCTGTACCATCTTGATGGACAAACAAGACATCCTAAAGAAATGGTCCGAATATATCGAAGAATTATTTTTCGATACAAGAGGAGACAAGCCAATAATAAGTAAAAAGATGAACGGTCCACCCATCCTAAAAGAAGAGGTCGCATATGCAAGGAAGCGGGTGAAAAAAAGGCAAGGCTGTCAGTCTAGACAATATATCAGTTGAAATTTTGGAAGTTTTGGACAAATGGGGTCTGAAAGAAATTACAAGCATCCTGAATACCATTTACGACACAAGCGAAATCCCGTCTGATAAAGTCCATTTTCATTGCCATTCCTAAGAAAACAGGAGCAACAGAGTGCTCTCTACATCGCACAAACAGTCCCATGAGCAACAATGTGAAAATCATGATCCGAATCGTAATGCTCCACACTAGATCTAAAACCAGTCCTGAAATATCACCTGCACAATTTGGCTTTGTTAAAGAAAAAGGAACGAGAAATGCTATTTTTACACTTAATTCAATTATGGAAAGATCAATCAAAGTGCAGAAAGACCTCTTCCTATGTTTTATAGCTTTCTTGACTATTAGTAGGAATCTAAAAAAAGTTCTTGAGGTGTGAGAAAATAAGCTTCATTGTACGATTTCTCACGTAAATGACTTCCATTGTCCTGTGGTAAAAGAAAGTAAGATACCAATTAAAGTAAACACTGCAGGAACCAACTATTTTCATTTTCTGGCAAAGCTTTAAAGCACAGGAATTTCTAGCCCTAAATTGCTTATTCATTTTCTTACTTTTAAATCTGGTCCATCTCATTACCTTTCTAATGAAAACAAGCTTGTGTCCATTAATTTGCACATACAAACATTTATAATCTATTAATATCCAAGCTTTGCGGTTTTAAATTCTTACTTATTTTTTAAACCCTATCTTAATTAGCATATAATTTGTGCTTACAACTATAAGATGATTCTGAAACAATTTTATTCGCAAACTTAACCTCTTCCATGCGCTGCCTTTATTTAGTCTATCTATGTTGATTACAACTACAAAGCGATGTTTGAAAAGTTGATGATCCCCTAGAGTTCCTTTCAAAAGGGCAGAGGAGAGAATGTTAGAAGCGACGGAAATGAGAATGCTCAGGTGGCTAGCCGGAACATCCTTGCACGAACACAGGATGAATGATGACATAAGAAGATTTTTAAATAAGAAAAATAACAGAGAAAGCAAGAGAAGCAAGGTTAAGATGACATGGACATGTAATGAGGAGAGAAAATGACAATATTCTGAAGGCAGTATGGCAGGCACCAGTGACAGAAAAGAGGAGTAGAGAACAACAAAAGCTTAGACTGAGGGACGTCATAGAACGAGACATGAAAGAAGTGAAAGCGAGAGGAGATTGGGAAGATCGAGGCAAGTGGAGAAAAAGTGTCTAGCGGCCGACCTGACAAACGTCGGAGAAAGGCCGAAGAAGAAGAAGAAGATGGTAACGAACCTGGAACTAGCGTTGACCTTAAGGCAAATACCTATCTGGCTCTGTTCCGTTGTGACTCTAATACGCATATCCATAACTCTCCAATTGTCTTTCAACAGTCAGAATTGGAAGGTCTGTTGGTGTATGTATATATATATATATATATATGTATATATATATATATAGGTTTTGGTTTTGTTGAAAGTACGTCTTTCAATCATAGGCCTTATGAGTAGGTACAGATTGACTACAATAAATTTCATTACTTCCTTCAAAATGTTACTTAAGACACTCCTTTTGGAAAACTTGCCTCTGATTTTACAGCTGAAGTGGCATAATGGATTCCTGTTTGGGTTGATACTTTTGGCCCTAGCGCCAGTTTGATCCTGTTGGTCTATCTACAAATAAATCCGTAAATAGAGTTGATAGATTGGTAGATGTTATCAGTGACTCTTGTCAGATAATCAGTAATGGACCGACAAAATTGACATTTAGTATCAACCTACTTGTTACGGCTTGGTTATTTGAAAGCTATGTTAACAACTAAGAGGAGAGTAATAGGACAAATTTGTTTGGAACAAATGTCATCCATCATGCTTCCTTAATAAAATAGAATTAGATACTGTACAGAAAAATGTAGAAGGCTCAGGAAGGTAAAGAGTAAATAATTTTAAGAGAAACGAAGAACTTTTGGGAGAATACTGCTTCAAAGCAAACACAAACATTTTGCAATTATTAAATGTCCTGGACTGATTTAACACAAACGTTTCCCTGGCAACTAACTTTGAAATTAGAGTTCTAGCAGCTGGAGCCTGATTTACGCGAGAAGGAAAGCAGCAAAGAGATGGACTAGCTTTATCCAGGAAGGAATCGGCAACAAACAAGCAAGCAAGCAAATAAGTCGATGCTTTTTGCAAATGAATAAGAACACCTGACAACATCAAAAAGTATAAAGCACAACAGAATTCCCTGTATTGATGAAACTATTGTATATTTCCAAAATGCCATATATTCTCTTAATTATGACATTTTTGTGCAAGAGCATATATAGTATCCGAAATAGCTCTATCAGATAAAGCCCCGACAAAGAAAGAAGTTTAGGATCAGAAATGGTACCAACTCATTGAAAAAAGGATGCTTTATTTAGTTAAGTCAACAGAGTGCGTTAGAGTTAAGGCATTGCTGGCTAAAGGATACGCACAGGGGCAAAAAAAGTAGAAGACGGAGGCTGACTAAGATTACAGTAGCTTATTAAAACGTTGAAACACTTGTGGCCAAAAGCAGAGAAAGAGCTGCAGCATTGACCAAATAACGAATTGAGACTTTTAGTGTTCAGGAAACCAGATGGACAGGAGAGAAATCAGGAAGAAAAGTGGAGACCTGGGAGATGGTTTTAAGTTGTACCAATGTGGTGAAAAGAGGCCGAGAAGTGGTGTAGATATAGGTCTAAAATTTTTCTGGACTGTGATATTGCCCTACACCCCACAACAGGGGTTTAGGAGGAAGTAAAAACATTTACCAGAAACAGTTGGGGAACAAGAAGTCATATGAAAAACACAAAAGAGCTATTACTACCAGGGGATCTGATTGTTCAAACTGAAGAAAAAAGAGCACTTTACAAAAGACAGTCCTGGAGAAAGTCAGAAGAGCTGGTACCTCAGACATTTGGAAGAAAAGCAGGGAATTTGTAAGTATTTAAGCATGAATCATTTATATTACAGGGGTTAAAACTATGAAAATTTTGTTTGAAACTTTGGGTGAGTTGTTGAAAATAGAATTGAAGAGAGGGCTACCAGCATTTAGAGGCCGGGTGGCTTTTAACGAAAAAAGTCAACCGTTCATCCATTTTTTGCCTAAGGATGTTTAAAGAGAAGATGAGAGAGCACCAGAAAGGCGTTATATATGGATTTGGAGAAAGGGTACAATTCAGTTCTAAGAGATCTTATCTGGTATTATTGTAGGACGAAAGGTGTTTCAGAAGAAGAGGTTAAGATTATACAAGATTTGTAGATTTGCTACAAGACAGGCAAATTACTTACTGTAAAAGAGAGAGGGCTATGGGTTTACGGTAGATGTTAAACTGCACCAAGGTTTCTGGTCTCAGTACATTACTGTTTATCCTGGGGTTTTTTATCACCGAGAAAATAGGGAAAAAAGCTTACAAATGACGATGCTCTTTGCCGATCTTGTAGCTTAATATGAGTCCAAGGATATCGTAAAACAAATGTTGGTAAGGTAGAGAAGCTCTTCAAAGGACTCAGCCCATAAGTTGACAAGGTCAAAGACAAAAAATTTCCCACCTGTGTACAACCCTAAAAGTAGTAAAGTTAAAATTTACGACACAAATATAAAAAGTCCAACGTATCTGGGTCAACGCTACAAGAAGATGAAGGATGCAGTAAGGAGGTGGTTACAAGGATTGATTAAACATAGAGCAGATGCAGGAAACTATTAGGTACAAGTCAAATATTAAATGATAAAAACATGACTTGAATTGGGAAAAAATTATCACAAAATAATGAAAAGGTCAGAACGTTTCTGAAGGTGACGTCTGTCTAGAGCATAATTAGAAAGAGAAGACTGCAGTGGTTTAGCTATGTTAACACGAGCATAAGGTTTAAAGTGGATGACATTCAAACGTTGATATAACTAGAAGTAGGTAGTATTAGCAAAAGATGCCAACCCAAGCCGAGATAGCTTGATACTATTAAAATTGATTTGGGAAAGTGGTAAGTGGTCAAAGAGGATTTAAGGGAGAGAGAGAGAGAGAGAGAGAGAGAGAGAGAGAGAGAGAGAGAGAGAGCTGTAACTGTACGGTAACTTACAGGATGTGCACTATTACTAAGAATCATCTCCATTTTGCTGTCTAAGTTGAAATTGGGCACCAGGGATTTTTGAACTGTTCTGGTGCTGCCTTCTTCAAATGTAAAGAGAGGTTAAGCTTTTTTCTTGTATCATATACGTGTATTTCAGATTTGTATTTTGATGTGTAAGGGGTGTGTGGGGTGTTCTGGTGGAAGTACTACCTGTGACCAATCGGCAGCCGCATTGATGTCATCAATGGCTGAAAGGCATGGGACTTCCTCTCAGTCACCCAACTCTTACTGTTGGCTCCACGTAGCTGCTAGTGTACGGCAGGTACACACCCCGGTACACTACCTCGGCTGGTAGACTAAACGCAGTAAGAGGTGAGCTTCGGCTCATATTCCACTAATGTGCACAGGAACCGGAAACGATTAAGGACGGAAGAAGGCAATGGCAAACCACTTCCGTATGTTGCCAAGAAAACACCCATGACAATGACGAACAACGCAAATACCGATATGGTGCTGAACGGTGAGCCCCCCCCCCCGACTTGTAAGCACCCAAACTGCTACTGGGAAAGAGCGAGGAGAGATTCAAGAAGATGTCAGTAATGAAGCAAATGAGGCAAAGCCGCAAGGACCCTCAAATGTTGATACAAACATAACCAAGACTTTCCATCTCCACTTCACGAAAAGAAAACCATTGCCACATGGAATGTAAGGACGATGGATCTTGGAAAGCTGGAAGTCGTGAAAATGGAAATGGATGAGAGAAATATCAGTATTCTTGGTCTGAGTGAAAGTAGATGGACAGGCAAAGGCTTTTTTCAGAGTCACCAACACCGAGTCATGTTTTCTGGCACTGAAAGCGTTAGAGAAAAAGGAGTTGCTCTAATATGTAACAAAGTAACATCGCAATCCATCATTGGATACAACCTAGTCAGTGAGAGAATGCTTGCTGTACAACCAATAAACATCACTATCATACAGGTGTATGCCCTGACTTCAGCAGCAGATACGAACGAAACCAACAATTTCTTTGAAGACCTCCAACAGTTGATTGACAAAACACCAACCGGAGACATCTTAATAGTGTTGGGGGATTTCAACGCAAAAGTAGGAAATGAAGAGACAGATGGTGTAACAGGAAAGCATGGATTGGGAAGCAGGAATGAAGCTGGCAAAAATCTTGTCGAGTTCTGCGGAGCAAATGATCTATTCATTTGCAACACACTGTTTGAACAGCCAAAGCGGGGACTATACAGATGGACAGCACCGAACAGACTGCATCGAAATCAGATCGACTACGTCATGATCAAAAAGCGATGGTCGAGCTCAGTACAAGCAGTCAAGACCCTACCTGGGGCATGCTGCGACTCAGACCACGAACTGCTCTGCTCTACAACCCGAATCAAACTGAGGAAAATGAGAAAGATGGCATTACCTAGACGCTATGACCTTGAGAATATTTCACCTCAATACAAGATCCAGGTTCACAGCCGGTTTGAGGCCGTAGAACAGTTGGAAAAAGACCCCGACGACCTATGGAGCGAAATAGCGGAGACATTAAAAGAATCTGCTTCTCAATATATACCTCGGAAACAGAAGCCCCACAAATCCCAATGGCTTTCAGAAGCAGCAATCAATATTGTCAAGCGAAGACGCGAACGAAAGGCAGCAGGTGGAAGCGTGGAGGAAATCAAGAAACTCAATTCGGACTTTCAAAGACAGGCAAGAAAAGACAAGAACAGGTACTACAGCGAAATTTGTGCAGGCATAGAGGCAGACAACCGAGCGGGCAGAACAAGAGACCTTTACAAGAAAGTGAAATCCTTGAGAGGGGGCTTCAAAGCCAAGTCTGATGGAATAAGGGACAGGAATGGCCACATGCTGATGGACCAGGAAAGCGTGAAGAAGAGATGGAAGGAGTACGTTGAGGAGCTATATCGTAAAAATGAAGACATTGAAGCATCCTTCACAGAAGCAGAATTCACAAGGGAAACGAGCATATTGGCATGTGAAGTAGAGGCAGCACTCAAAGACATAGCAGATGGAAAAAGTCCAGGCGCTGATGACATTCCTATTGAACTCCTCAAGGAGCTAGGAAACTCTGCCACACCTATTCTAACCAAACTTTGCAATGAAATATGGAATGAAGTTTCATGGCCAACAGCATGGAAGAAATTAGTCTACATTCCCTTGCCAAAGAAAGGAGACACGACTCATTGCACGAACAACAGGACAATATCCCTAATATCTCACACAAGTAAAATTCTGCTGAAAATTATACAAAGGAGGATGGAAGACGTGATGGAAAGAGAACTGCCACAGGAGCAAGCAGGGTTTAGAAGAGGCAGAGGAACTAGAGATCATATCGCAAATTTGAGATGGATTGGAGAGAAAGCAAAGGAATTTCAAAAGAACCTCTACCTATGTTTCATCGATTACAGCAAAGCCTTCGACTGTGTCCACCACGATCTTCTCTGGACAAGATTGAGGGAACTGGGGATTCCTGAGCACCTCATTGCCCTGCTACGCAACTTGTACACAGGACAAGAAGCTGTTGTAAGGACACTGCATGGCGATAGCGAACCATTCGGCATTCACAAGGGAGTACGCCAAGGCTGCATACTATCACCAGCCCTCTTCAATCTATACACCGAAAGTATACTGCGAAGAGCTGACCTCGAGAACTTTCATGGAGTCCGGATTGGTGGAAGAAAAGTTACGAACTTAAGGTACGCCGACGACACCACATTAATGAGCGAGGAAGAAGAGGACCTGAGGCTAATGATAAAGAGAATAAAGGAGGAGAGTGAGAAGGCTGGATTGCAACTAAATGTGAAAAAGACTAAGATAATGACCAACCAGGGACTCGTCGAATTTCAAATCGAACGAGGAATGAAGCTTGAAACCGTCAACAGTTTCGATTTCCTCGGTTCACGCATCGACACCACGTGGTCCAGCCGTAGCGAAATTCGTAAACCACTTGGTCTAGGACGAAGCACTATGGCAAGTTTGAGGAAGTTATGGGGAGACAGTGATCTTACCATCTCGACCAAGCGATCACTGATAACAACTCTAATTTTCCCCATTGTCATATACGGATGCGAGTCATGGACACTTCGCAAAACAGACATACAAAGAATAGACAGCTTCGAGCTCTGGTGTTGGCGTCGAATGCTCCGCATACCATGGACAGCAAGACGGACCAACAAATCAATTGTTGAAGAGATCAAGCCACCGCTCCCATTACAAAGTAGTGTGATGAAACAAAAACTCAAGTACTTTGGTCACATCATGCGAGCTCAATCTATGGAAAAAGACCTCATGCTGGGACGATGCGGAGGGAAGCGCAAGAGGGGAAGGCCTTGTGGCAGATGGATTGACGAGATTATGACAGTAACGGGAAAAGACATGCAAGAACTGGCTGCAGCCACACAGGACAGAGCGAAATGGAGAAGGATCGTTATGGGTGTCACCAGAAGTCGCACTCGACTTGACGGCACAAGGTAACAAGGTATATTGATGAAAATGTCAATAGAAGATAAGCATGAAGTAAACCAAGAAAAAAAATGTATCGTACTACAACTGAACCAGGTGTTTTCTTGTCTTTGACAAGAAAAGATTGTCCTCAAAGAAGATCCAAGAAGATCTAAAATGTGCATTTGCATATCTGAATTTTGAAAGCGATATTTTATTGAAAGACATTACTTTCCAGGAACAAGCAGTGCGCATCCAACCCAAGAACAATCTAAGTAATAATCTATTTGCTTTATTTTTAATCATAGTAACAGTCTGAAAAACATTTCAAATTTTTTTTCTAATTTGGTGTACGTTTGAAAAGTGAGATGATATAATGGTGTATTAAAATATATTTTCTTTCACACCTGGATGCAAGTCGATGTCACCCCAAGACCAAGGAGAGGAAAAATCTTTGACAAACCATTTTCTTTTTCATTCCAAATCTTTACATTGAGTATAAATTTCACATTTTTCATTGCTTTCCTTTTGTGTTTTTTTGTTATCACGACAGGCCTATTTATTTATTGTTGATTTTCTGTCATAGACAATATTGAGACAGACGACTTTTAAACTACTACCTTTTAAATTTTTCCTGTATTTCCTTCTCATTGTAGTTATGGAAAAGCCTTCTAATCAATAAGATTTTTCAGGATTCATAATTTTGCTTCCTTTCTTGTAGTGATTAAAGGTTCAAAAAATTGAAAAGAACCCAGTCTCTTAAATTACTAGTTATAGAGTCGAGAAGGCTCACTATTGGTTTTAGAAAATCAACACAATCAATGCTTAAGTTTTGCTTTTAGCAAAAGGTTAGCCTTGGGGGATTTTTTTGTATTAGCGCTCGATAGTTAATCAACACCCTTATCTATGGCATATTTTGCTATAAATTGCATATATTTGTGTTGGCTTTAATTTGGCAGAGATATGAAAAAAGTCTAGCCAAATTGCCTCTCTGTTCAAGAATCTTAACTCTACAACGTTACTTAACATAATGCATCTCCTGTGTATTTCAAATAATATATTTATTAGGTGAACCTTGTTTCCGAACTAAAGTCTTAGTTGCCTTAATGACATAACACTGCAATTAGATGCATTTACTTTAATTATAAATCATCCACAGGTGTTATTGGAAATCCGATTTTAAAAGAATGATTAAGAAAAACATTGATTTAGGAAAGCTTATCAGTGGGATACTCATTTCCAATGAGGTCGTCCCTTTTTATGTAAATCAGTGTATCACAGTTCTTGTTGACGATGATTCCATATGGTGGTTTTGAACAACGTGAAATAGGTCTGCACAGTTTAAGTTGGCTATGAAAGGAAGGAAAAAATTGTTCACAATACATTTCACATCATCAACTGGTTTAAGTATTTCAATCACTTTGTTATGTTTTCTGGTATGTCTTTGCCATGGTATTCATTTATAGAAGCCCCTTTTTCTATGCTGACCACAACTAATAATCAAAATTACATCATTCTCTTCGTACTTTCTCTGCAAAACTCATTTTATCTTAACGACCTCAATTTTCAATTGAATTGACCTCAGTATTTCAAAGAGCTAGAATAATCCATTGATGGAACGTTTGTAATTTTGAAGAAGCTTGGCCAGTATTAGTAATATTGGGTGTGAGATACCCCTTTGTTTTCTAGAATGAACTATACAACTTTGGTTAATTTTCATTCTTTTAAAGGCGAATTGCTTAAACCTCACGGATGCTGCCCAAGTTATAGGATTTTAGGATTGTGTCTCCGCTACTGAAAATACAACCATCTAAATTATGAGCTTTATATATAAAAATTAGACTGTTGAGACAGCGATAATAGAAATTCTCATCTTACCAGAACTAAAAAATTCATTCTTGAGCTATAACTACTTTGGAAACACAAAGGATATTTTTCGCAAGTAACAACTCAAGATAAGCTGTATGACTACTTGCGTGCAAACCTCAGCAAACAATTGTAAGTTTTATTTCAACAAACATCTTGATGAATGCCGATTACTATCCCAACGTGTTGTCGTTTGCACTGGGTTTACCGGCCTGAGACCGTTTTCCGGCCGTTTAGGTCAGAATAATTTAGGTCTCTTGCCTGTTTTGTACAATTCGGCAATTTCTGTGTGGGCCTTTCATAGATAAAGTACCAAGACAGGCACAATAGCCTAACCCTGCAGCTTTTGCCTGTTTAAATCCAGTTTAATGGCAGGTGCTATTTTATTTGATTTTTTAAATATGTCTCCAAGACATTATCCCCAAGTTTCCTTTTCCGATAAAACTATATCATTGATTGCGTGCTTCTCTTCGTTTTTCCTGTTTCTTTCATTTTTCAAATATTAAATGTTTTTTCTAACCTTTGTAATTGGAAGCCATATTTTCTTCTTTTAATTAAAAAGTTTCTTTTTATTGATTGTTGCTTACGTTGATAGGACATTCTTAATTTAGTCTTTTTGGACTTCTCTTGAAAATTCTTCTTTAACGATAATTACATAAAAATCCCACAAATCCTATAATTCAACCTTTTTCACATATTTTGACTGATTTTCTATCAAAACTCCCATAGCTTGGGACAAATTTGGAACAAAAAATCTATTTTTTCTACTTTTTCTTGCCATTTCACATATTTGTAACATCACTGCCCTACCAAGAACACTTGTCTTTGTATGAAAACTACATTGATTAATAGAAAAGTAACTTATTCTTATACTTATAAGTATAAGTACACGTTGTACTAATAACATACTTTTTGCAGTATTGTATTAGTACTTCGACTTAGAACTCAGAAACAGATTACAATTTAGTAATTCTTAGGAAGCTGGAAAAAGCAAAACCACCAAAATTTATAAATTTAAGTAGGTATTGCAAGGAATTTACTTGCATGTCTATGGGTGGTTAAGTGCTATTTTGCACTATCTGTAATACACAAGTTAAAGTATGCAACAGAGGACAAATATTGCAATAAATCAAGGGTCAATGCACAAATCTTTGCAAACATAGTGCCCAAAACAGACTAACCTTAACCCAAAACTTTGTTGCTGGGTGTTTTACAAGATCGTCAAGCCATTTAAAATCATGAATTAGCAAAACTCTCTTTGCTGCAAATGTTCCGTTTTGCAATTGGATTTCTTTATAAATACATGAAGAAAAGAATCCCAGAAGAGTATGCTTTGAGAAAAAACTATCTTAAGAAAACCTATGATGAAAAATGGATAGTATCAAAACTGCGTAAAAAGACAGATATGTTTGATGTGGCATCGATATAAACTTCTGAACCCCAGGGCCCATAAATTTGCAGCTGCATCGTTTGACAATGCTCACACGTTTTATTTAGTAAATTGTGATTTTCTGGATAAAGCAGATGGTACAATAGTTGCACTTTTTATTTTGGGTACCTTTAGAATGATGGATTTAGAGTATCATAATGTACTTTCTACCATAGCAGATGGCAAGTCTCATATGGAAACAGATTTTTAGATTGTTACTATCTTATCCCCAAAAGCTATCCGTATCTGCTGTTTGGGGCATAATATCAACCCTGTTTGTAAGGTTGTATATTCTAATTATCCGAATGTTGGTTGCGTTATTTCAATGGGGAAGAACGTTTTTCAAAAAGCACCCAAGAGAAGGAATCGGTTATGTGGTAAAAAAATCCCCATACCACCTGAGCCTGTTCTAAGCAGGTGGAAAATATAGCTTTTTCCAATATACGTAAAATTTTGTAAAACTTGAAATACTTGTAAAACCTTAGATAATCGCAACGGCGAATTTATTGGAAACATTCAAATGCAATGAAATCTACGGATATAAAATTATAGTTAACGACAATATCGAATATGTACATCTTGCCGCACTTATACATTCTCCAGAAGGTAAGAAAGAAATTGCGTCAAATGCCTTGAGAAAAGTAGATAAAACGAAGGACCATTTTGAAGAAAGTGTTGCAGAAAAACTATTGTACTGTACCAAGAAGCAGGACTAAAGAAGATTGTTGAGCCTTGCACTGAGCACTATTCAGCAACAATTGGATCTTTACTTAAATGTTCAGCAATATCAATTGATGTGGAAAGAAGTTTTCCACACGTTAGCCGCTTCTCAGTCACACACTGACAAATTTTTCAGAAGAAAACTCAAGGATGTAGATTTTATAGATTTGCCCAATAGATTTTAACAGTTGCAATAGAACAATTAAAGTCGATTGGATATCCATTGTGACTTTTTCCTTTGAAAGTAGAAAGTACCTTTTATCAACAATATTTCAGAATTATTCTTATGTTTATTAGATAATTGTTTTTTACAAGGCTTTATTTTGTAACATGTTTAAATAAAACTACGATATTATTTTAGTAGTTTGTTTGATAGACGACAAACGTGGTGTTCGAAGTATATCTTGTATAACATGACATTGATGTTTATGAAATCTTCAAAATCTATCGCGCCAATGATTTTTTGTTATACAAATTGTTAAACCTTTCACAAAAACTTTTGCAGATATTATGCATATCTAATTATGGGCGTTTCGGCGTATTGTCGTTGAGTTTTGAATTCAATGAACCGTATTTTTGCGATGCAAATCATTTAGGTTTTCAATGAAAGGCTTTTAGTTGTTTTATAAACAAAGGTATAAAAGTTTTGTATTGCATTTCCTTTCCAAAAAAACTTTTAAAACCTCAGATTTTACCCTATGATTTGTATTCTTAAACCTTAAATTTAGGCCAAATTGTCCCATAAAAATCCGCTCTTTAACTAGAATATGGAATAGGATTTCTACAAGGACAGTCTCCGATTAATGAAAAGTAGACTTTAGAACTTCATTAGTGAACTACATTGACTTTTCTATACATTTAGGAATTAAATTTATATTTTTGTATACTGGACATTGTTTTAAATCTTTCTCTCAACTTTATCGAACAATGTAACTAAGGTTGATACGTGTTAACATGATCTTTTCATCCATTATTGTTTTGAACAAATTAAATACGAAAAGAAATAACAATGTATTATCTAACCTCAGACCCATGGTTTCACACCCAATCTGTTGTATTATGTTATTAAGTATCTTAGCCTGTGAAATATTGGACGAGAGGTAGTATTTCGATGGCTGTTCAAGCAGACCTAAAAATGTTACCTTATATTGCTGGAACGACCAGAGGTCAGTACTGAAGCATACAACATAGATTTGCTTCACTAATTGGATTCAGTTCATCTCGGAATGATAGTAAATTTTTTGGTCTTTTGGCTTTCAATTACTCTAATATTGCGATAATTTTAGTCTGGTCTAATTTTCAAAGAATAAAAAGCAATATTTATCTCCTCCAAAATTTTATTTTCTGTTAAACAAGACACCAGTAGTTTTATTGGAAGAAGAAATTAACTCAAAAAGGCAACAATCCGTGTTCATAATACTGCAAACCTAAAACATTCAAAGAGTTCAGGAACAAGTGCTAAAATCTTTGAAACTAAGTACAATTGTAGTCACGCGATTCTAATAAAAGAATTCAATGTTGGAACCCATGTATTCTGCGATTATTTCTTTTTCTTTTCTTTTACCAATTTGAAACGCTATTACAATTTTTTAACATATATGCTACGAGAAGACACGGATTAATGTTAAATACAGCCTGAAAGGTAAGGTGTTTCTGGCGATGTGAAGAAGGACATTAATTTGAAATATGGGAGAGATGTTTGGCAACCTTCACTTGGTCCCTCCAGTGAGTATGTGTTCAACAAGAAAGCAAATGCCAAAATCACGAAAACAGAAGAAACCTTTAAGTGTACATTACGTATCAAAGCTGTACGATCAGACAGGTCCAGCTATCCTTCAGCTCAACGTTGAAGGATAGCTGAACCTGTCTCACAAGACCTAAATGCGAAATTATACAAAACATCGCCTTCAAAAACAGTATCTCTGTTGTTTTGCTCCAGGAAACACCTTCTACAAGTGGCCATAAAATCAAAATCTACGGCTTCCCTTTGATTTGAGCTATTCACTACGCGAAACACGGGATGACTACCCTTGTTAGAAATGATTTATCTGCAATATTTATTGATGTTAGTAGAGCTGGCAGTGTAATGTAATGGCTAACCGTGTCTATTCATGATGATATCACGATCACCAACATCTATAAACCTCCAAGTGGAATTTTTATACCTCCACCTATTTACAGCCACCCCGCAATCTACTCAGATTATTTCAGCTCACACCACAAATCATAGGAATATCTAAACAATAATTCTGATGGCACAGCTTTCCACAAATGGGCTAACAACAATGACCTTAGCAGGCTCTACGACCCAAAACAATCCAAAATATTCCACTCAGCTGTCTGGAATACCTAAACTAATCCAGATTTAATTTTCTACTCACCGGACGCTGGTTGCCTTGCCTCACATCCTGCACAGAAAGTCGGAAAGAACTTCCTTAAGTCACAGCACGGCCCAGCTATCATTACACACCGGGCTCTCCTAGAGTATACTCTACCTACTCCAATACCAAGATGGAACTTCAACAAAGCGGACTGGAATAAGCTTAAGCCAGAAAGTGAAAAGATGTGCGATAAAAATATTAACATCGCTTACACTGCCTTCCAAAGAAGCTCAATTGATGTGGCAAAGTCATCTATTCTTAGAGGTTTACTATCTCCGTTTTTACCAGGATGGGATGAAACGTGCAATAACCTAGCAAAGGATAATGCAAAAGCTACTAGCACTGATGAGAAAAGGGATACTGCTTACAAACTCATAGAACACAAAAACAATAAGCGCTAAGTAAAGTGGATTTCGACGGTCAAAGACATCGACGGAAAGTTTGGTGTACTATAAACAAGCTTACTTGAAAGAAGAACATCTAACCAAATCCAAATTGCATCAGCCCAAATGCGGTTGCTACACGTCTTCTCAAAAACTGAAAATTTCCTCTGCCTAATAAAGAGTTTACAAAGTTAGTAATCGGTCAACTTAAAGCAGAATGGAATTTTCCGTCAGTTGGCGCAGACTTGTGTGGTAAATTTACTGCAGAAGAACTCCACACTGCAGTCGGGTGACTCAAAGCAGACAAAGCTCCAGGCCCTGATAATCTCTATCCTGAGTTTTTCATTCATCTAGGTGAAAAGTGCTTGAACTGGCTACGCAATCTCCTGTCTCACTGTATGAATCTTAGTAAGTTTCCTAAGATTTGGAAGCTTGCCAAAGTTGTTGCCGTTCTCAAACCAACCAAACCAAGTACGCAGCTACCGCCCGATAAGTCTGTTATGTGTTGCTTACAAACGTTTCGAAAGGCTGGTATATAATACGCTCAAGCCTCTAATCGAAAGTGTTTTGCCGGAAGAATAAGCTGGCTTCAGAACTAACCGATGTATAGCAGACCACGTAGTGCTGCTAACAGAGGACATTGAAATTTCCTTTAACAAGAAACAAAAAGCAGCTATTTTACTAGTTGACTCTCTGCTACCTATGACACCGTTTGGCGTCGTGGACTGACATTAAGGTTACTTAAGGCTATCCCAAGTAAAGAAATGGTTAGAGTGAAAATGTCAATGATCTCTCAATGCCCTTTCCAGTTGTACAACGCGAACAATAAATCGAGATGCCGAACCCTTGTAAATGGAGTCCCGCAAGGGTTTGTTTTAGCACCAACTCTGTTTAACTTGTAAACTTTTGATCTACCAACTACCCAAAGCAAAACATATGTTTACGCTGATGACATCACCTTTCTTTACAGTGATAATGACTTTCCATCTATCGAAAACACTCTCTCCCACGACTTAGATCACTCGGCAAATATTTTTCTAATTGGCGTCCGAAATTTAACACCACTAAAACTGCCTCCAGTGTTTTCCATCTTCCCAACCGTCATTCGAGCTCCAAACTCCAAATAAGAACAGAGGACCAACTGATTATGTTTGACCCAACGCCAAAATTTCTTGGCTTAACTCTAGATCTAACAATGTCCTACAAGCAACATCTGATAAATACAGCACCAAAACGACCAAACGTGTCAGCTTAATGAAAAGACTCGCTGGCAACCACTGGGGCACTGACTTCACAACGCTGACAACAACCGTCATTGTACTTTGCTACTCAGTAGCTGAATATTGCTGCCCTGTTTGGTCCCACTCTAGTCACTGCAATAAGCTAGATTTGTCTCTTAATGATTGTCTGCGGCTCATGAGTGGGTGCATCAAATACACACCAACAGACATATTGCCAGTTCTGTGCGGCATAAGAACCCGCAGGCATTCGTAGAAGTATCGCTTTATACAAAGTTGCAACAGACGAATCACACATTTTGCATAATCCACCTGCAGCTGTGTAATTAAAATCAAGAAAATCTTTGGCTTAACGTATCCTTGCTCTCTTCGAGGGGATGGAGAAGAACATAACACCGCAAAACTGTACCCAGGCACGCTGTATCGACAGATGGAATAACGTAACACACCAGCTACGTCAATTCATTCCCAATCCAACGTCAAAGCCTCAAGGTCGTGACCTTAAACGAAGAAACTGGATCCAACTCAATCGCCTCCGCTCATACTTTGGCTGTTATGACTTCGGTCTTAGCAATAACCCATACTGTGTTTGTGGTGATGTAAAAACTCCTCAACACTTTCTTGAATGCCCAGTGATATGGATCACAGGAGACATCACAAGAATTGATGAAGAATTTCGTAACTGGCTTGATAATGATGTCCTTGACACATAGTTTCTCTGTCTCCATACACACAGACGCACACACACACACACACACACACACATATATATATATGTATGGAATATAAAACATATTCTCAAACTGTGAAGTGCATAGCAAAACTAGCTGTAAATCTGAAAGACATTTTTTTTTTGCTGACAGGGAAGAAAGAAAGAAAAAAGTTTACACTAAGATCTCTGATATTTCAGATAATTTTTATTTCTTTTTAGTCCATCAATATTATTTTTCAATCAATAAATACATCCTTTTGGTTTTCTTTAATTATCAAAATTTTGCAAGTTATAGATGCTCTTGCCATTCATCTTACAAAAGGGTTGAAATTCATTTAGTCGGCAGGCAAATACTACCCAAAAATATCTACAACAACAAATAGTTTTATCACAAGTGCTCAATAGTGTATTTTTCAAAAATTAAAATACCGGAGGGAAACATATTCATAACAGACAAACAATGATGACCTGTTGTGACAATCACAATTAAAAAAAGCTTTTCATCAGGTCAAAGATTACCAACCAGGTTACACAAGAAGAAGTAGAAAAGACAGAAAACAGAAGAAAGAAAATTTGCTTCTTGATATTTTTTTCACTTTTACCTTAAAACACCAAGAAGTAAATCAAAGGGATTTCGGCACCAACAACAATTGTAATAGTGAAACGCTAAAATCTGTGATAGCTGAATTGAGCTGACAAACTTTAACTGTAATCTATGCTCTCTAAAACACAAAGATAAAACGTATTTGTCAATGGTTGTGGTTATAGTTGCAGATATGGGTGGCTTTAGGAGCCCACGTCGAGATCCAAAGTGGATTTCACGAATGCGACCACATTCTGAGGGCTGGAAGCCAGTCAGCTCATCTTCCCAGAGTGGCACCGGAAGATTCTTATACGGCACTCATTTCCTGCGTGGCACCCAACCAGCCAGTGCTCAACTTCTTCTCCCTCTAAAAGTAGTGTATCTATTACGTACACACTGATGGAGAGAAATTTTGAAAGTTGTTGTGTCTAGGCTGGAGATACTTGTGACTGCAATAATTTGCCTTTCTGTTTTTATTACCAAATATTTGGAAAAGAGTAAGCTTCTTTGAATAAAATAAATCTTTTCTTTACCTTTACTTTTAAATTCTGAATGGTAGAATACAATATATAGTGCAACAATAAGTAGGAACCCTTTATACACTTTCATAATAAGTTTACTTCCTCTTTTCTAAAAGCTGTGATGTTTTGGTTAGGAATTAGGGAGGTGCTGGAGTAGTGAAGGATCTTACGTGTTCTATCCAATACCATTCTCATTTATGTTTTGTTACCAATCTAATGTTGGGATTTGAGTCATGAAAAAAAGTGCTTTTTTGAGTAGTCTTAGGAGTAAGTTTTCTGAGAGGTAAATGCTCGCTCACTTTCACGGGGTAATATACATAGATATGTGGTTCATCTATTATATCCTTTTGTTAATGGCTCTCTTGTTTACTGTCATGTATACCAAAATTGGTTTTTCTTACTTATCGGACTGAATACAACGAAGCATTAAAATCTCAAACTGTTTCACTCTCTTGAAAAGTAGTGTGTATCTAGCCACATGTCTTGTTACAGGAGATATGATCTTCAGATAAATCCTTTTAAGAAAACAGGCCTTTGATTCTCAGTTTTAGGAAAACAACAGAGTGAGGGTGCAAAAATAGAAAGAGTTCACCAAATTAAAGCATCAAAATAAAGGTAAATATTTTAATTATTGATTCCATTCTTGTCAGAAACCCTAAAAACTAAAGTTTGATTAGACGTTCACTTCTGACCCATTCAAAGTAGTTGACAGCTCCTAAAGCAACACGGTAATCACTATCCAGAAAGATGATTTGATCTTTATGAAGCATCCTGGTGACATGAAATCGTTCCGAAGTCAGCAAAGGGATCATCCAGTTACACCTTGCGAGAAGGCTTCAGGCCCAATCACACTATGTAGCTTTTTGTTGCTCTGGGAGGAAAAAGACAAGGGCATTATAAGGATTACAGTAAAGAGTTTACTTTTCAAGGAATAGAGAGAATGAACTGACAGAAATCCCGTATCCAACCAGGCAAAGACAGTCCAATCCAAGATACAGCAACTCGAATGGGGATATGTTTCCGTAAATTCAAATGTGTTTGAATATAGACTCTGAAAAAATAGAACTTAATCAAAATAGACATTTATGAATACATGGACGATGAGAAATTCAACTTATTAATTTTAAAAAAATGTAATTGTTTTTGTATCTTTTTGGACTATTATAAATGGGCTACATCTGAATTTTCTACGAAACATCTGAATATACATACACAACTCCCTTTAAGCAATATTCCTCCAATCACCACAAATTTCTTTGCAATGCATTAACTGGCAGAAGTTGAAGTTGAATGGTGTCCATATTTAATCCTATAGTTTCTCTGTATATCTGTATATAATTTTTAAAATAAATCATGTTACTTTGTCTCTTTTCTTCAGGAATAGCCTTTTTCAGGGCTATTTAATGGCAATTCTTTCATTAATAGTTTTTCTGAGATACGCAAATGCAATGTGATTAAAAACTGTATAAATTGAGCGTATAGAACAAATTTGATTATTATGTCTGAGCAATTGCCTTCGTAATAATAGTACTCTGTAGATACCCTGTCTTCTACTTCGAGATTTCTGAATTTCTTTACAAATATTTTATTCAATATCCCTTATCTACAAACAGTATGTATGAGTGTTGTAAACTGTGTGATTAACCCAGCTTATTCCTTGTGGTACAAATCATAACTCCTTTCCTATTTCTTTCAAAAATTGCCAAGAATTATTTTTAAAAATTATTAAATTTTTTGGATTTTTTTTTGGCTTGGAAACAACCGAGAATGAATACAAGACTCAGCTAATAAGAAGAGACCAAGGAATCATTTAAGTCCAAAGATGTAACAAGTGCAAAGAAACATGGGTTTAGTTATTTATGGGCTTTTCTCATCCCCAAAAATCAAGAAAAGATCAAATTAAAGAGGCAAATTTCAAAGTGTTTTAATACAATTATGTTTCATTTTTCAACTGCCTTATTCCTTAGTGATAAAATCGACCATGATTCTCTGTCTGGGATAATTAATACTTCACTCCATAAAAGATCGAATCTGCAACAATCATAACTTCAGTTGATCAATAGTTTTTTATTTGACAATTCCTATACTTGGTCTATGAAATCCTTTTTCTTTCACAACAGAAACAAGCCGGGTTTTTCTTATAAATAAACAAAGTCCTAAAGAGAATAAAAAAACTTTTCTTTCTTGTATTTCTGACCGGCTTCCCATAGCAATTCTTTGGAGGTATTTTTTCAATGTTGAGAAACTGAAGGAATTAAAGTTTGAATATGCCCAAGCCGTTATCTTTAAAGCTAAACCGTGGTGAAAATAACTCTTAATGCCTATTAAGACTGTGAATAATATTACAAAAGCCTCATTTCACACGTTTTTGTGAAAGAAGGATGCGAAAACAAAACAGTGATTAATATTATAGCTAGTACCCTAATGTATCATTTTCCCTCGCTCACCAACGAGTCAAATGACATTAATTTTAAAAGTGGAAACTTCTTGCATTGTAGAAGTCTCATAAAATTGATTGTCTATTGTTCTATTGATGAAAATAGTCTTCTGTTCGTTGTGCTAAATAACAAAGGAGCCCCTTAACCTCAACAACACCCCAGCCTGAACAATTTAAATATTCAGGTACATTCATTTGGTTCTATTGGAACTACTACCTTAGCTCGGTTTATTTCACTTCCAAGCTCAATGCGGTTGCCACAGAAGTATCAAACAAGTGGTCGGTGAGTCGTAGTTTTATTTTGATTTTCCCCCTACTTTTTCTTCTCTTTTCGTCATAAAATATATAACTTTTTGCAAAAAAGAAAGGAAAACAAATAATGATATTCAAAAATCATTACTGCATTGGGAGTTTATATGACATTTGTTTTTTCAATACAAAAACACTTCTGCATTTCAGATAAAAAAACCCACTTTGGTAGCAACGTAAGTTAAATCTTTAACATGACAGATAGCAATAATTATTGACAGTAAAAAACATTAACTAATTCGCGTACCAGTGTCAGCAACAACGGTAGGGTCTTTGCTACGGCTTAAACCTTCAAGTCATTTTCAGAAGCATCTAATCTTGGTGCTACAACATTGGACGATTTGATTATGAAAATGTATATGCTTTAAGTTTGTGCATGCCTTTAGTTCTTGATTTACATGATTCGCATTTCTGTAGATTTACATATACTTTGGACCCGACCTAACCTGTCACAATCTTTGCCGTTCGCCTGCTTTTACCTGTCGTTTACTATTTGTTTCGTGTGTTGTGTTTTCTCTTAAATTGTGTGAAATAACCTAGGAAGAAGAGTTTTTTGGCTACAAAATTTTCAGGTTTGTCGTTCTTCCTTAAATGATTAGGATTCCTCACAGGTTGCGAGTTGTGGAGTGGGTTCTTTTGGTTTTGCTCCTGCCAGTTGGAGAATAGATATTTTAAAGAATGTATCCCAATGTGCGCTACTAAATTTAGTGTGGGTTAGAATTTTCAGCAGTGTTGTTTGCCAATTTCCAACGTTGTATCCCAGTGTCTATTGAAATGTCGAAGGGTCTGAAATATGTCCATCATATTTGAATTAAGAAGTTCAGGCAGACTCCTCAAAGCCTTTTAGAGTACCTTGAGGATAATTTCCTAAGCAAAATTAGAGTTCGGGGTTCAGAATTCATTATGAATGACTTTTGTTCCTCATAACAAAATACAACAGACCCCGCCAAGGAAGTTACTATATGTGGTGCTTATTACAGGAAAAGTGCTTCTACTTTTTTTAGTACTCCGTTTGGCCTTTCAACGTGTGTTGTGTGGGATAGTCAAAAGACACCAGTTGCATCAGGAACGAAAATTAGACAAATACAGCTTAGCTGTACTATCACCCTTTCCTTGTGTGCAACAGACAGTGGGATGTTAGTTTTTGTCTGCTCTCCCGAACACAGTAGCACTCAGTACAAACCAAAAAAAAAATAGAAAATTCTGGGAATGGAATGAGTCATTTTTGGCAGTATCTCCTACAGAGATACTGCCAAAAATTCTAGTCGCCAATATTCTACATTTTCCCCTCTGTCAGCAAGAGTTTAGCGCACCACTACTCTTACACTTAAAACTAAGAGTACATGACATGACTAAGAGTACGTTTTGACAAAATGACATTGATGTGGCAACACGTGCTTTGACACATTCTTTAGGAAGGAATTCACCGATGAGGAAAGTTAGTCATAGTTTGGGAGGTTTTATGATGAAAGGGGGATTTTTTTAATTGTTAGTCTTTTCCCTCAAAACTCATCGATCCCTCATCCATTTATAGATAAACAGAAAGCTATCCTATTCGTTAGAAAAAGTAAATATTTTTATATCATTAGGACATTTTGAAAATGTGACATCAAGATTTTTAATATTATGTACTGTAAATGGATCAGGAGAGTCTTAAAATACTTGACATTATTGAACCAAGCTATTGTCAAGTTGACTGATATGGGATGCTAGAAATAGAACGATACAAGAAGGATTTAGGGATAAAAATTGGGTGGGGTCTTATCCCGCAGAAATCTTTTAGAAATCTTACTTTAATTTCTTAACTTTGAAATTTGCTAAACCCAATAGCTTCTATCCTTGTCTTCACTTACTCCCCAAAGGATATTGGTCTTATTGCAATGCAGGCCATTTCTTTCTCAATATTTCTTCATTGAACAACACTGAATGCTTTGTTGACATTTAATATTTCATGTTTAACTGCTTTTGCCCTGAGACAACGTGGAGATATATGGTAAACGCTTTATACCTCCGCTTATACCATGTTAAATGCATAAAAGCAAATAAGAATTCCTGGACTAGCATTTACTCTGGTTATGGTAACTTGACTTCATTGGAATCTTCTTCTTGGCAGTAAGTAGTTCATTGTTGACAATTGAAATCCTGTTACAAAAGCCATGATTTTAATTCTTTCTTGTTATGCATTGCTAAATTGTTCCAGTAATGTCCCTCGTAAAAGAGTTTCTTTGGCAATATTCTTTCTCGACCACTACCTTGGTATCTTCGTAAAAACGTTTCTGCAGACCATCATTGGTTTTCAAAACCATTTTCTTTGATCTTTGAAGTGCCTTTCTCTCAGAAACAAAGCTTGTTTTTTCTCTTTGTCTTTGCCTAACGTTTGCTCATTAGAGAACTATTATTAGTTCCACGGGGTCACAGCTGCACAGCATGTATTTTTATATCCAATTATTCTCTGCGATTACAGTAAGAGTACATGCACATGAATGTTTTCTTGACTTCAAAGTTTTTTCTAAAAAGGTCACCTCTCTTATTTTATTCCTGTCGGCGTAGCTCCTTCCATCCTTGAATTGCACCAAGCCCCACTCTTTCGAAGTACTTGAAAAAAGAATTTCTTTCAAGATTTGCTGTAAGAAATCTCTGTGGCTCGTGCATTAAAATTTACAAGTTTCTCATGAACATTTTCAACAAACTTAATTTGGGGTATTATCTAAAGGAAATAGTAAATAAACTCCCTCTCAGTGCCTAAATCCTCTTTTTGAATCAGTTGAATAAAACCAAGTTTGTTAACTGAAGTGTGGAAAAATGTTCACTCAGGGTGTGAGTTAGCAATTTGCAGTAAGCATCGTGCATTGCTGCATGCTTAATAATACCCTTATATTTTCCTAAGAACATCCCTGCATTT
This sequence comes from Morbakka virulenta, assembly GCA_003991215.1. Classification (NCBI taxonomy): domain Eukaryota; kingdom Metazoa; phylum Cnidaria; class Cubozoa; order Carybdeida; family Carukiidae; genus Morbakka; species Morbakka virulenta. Next base: position 2,133,955 of record RDPX01000057.1, read on the forward strand.
TCAAGATTGATTCATAACTGTAATACAAAAGAGAATTTCAGAGTGCCCTTAACTTTGATCAGGTTGACATTAAGGTACACTGGATTCTCCCAGTCTCTAGGGCTGTTAGAGAAGTTAAATATTGAACTAGACAATAGTTTTGAATTTGAAACACTTGACATAATACATAAGTAACATTAGCGACTGTTTTTATTCAGGATGTTTTCAAATTAATAACTCAGCTTCGATTACAATTACCGATCATACTGCTATCGAATTTTATGAATTTTTTATTATTTTTTTGTTTGGAAATTTGACATAATTCATAGCAAAGGAAGAATTTGAAGACCTCAACAAGATGGTAATTTTTAGAGTACGATTGAACAAAATAAGGAGGGACAAAGTGTGCTTAAGCAACCTACAATGCACAATCAGTTGATTTTGTGGCAGCTTCTATTTTAAAGAAATGGCTGTTCTTCCCAAAGAATTAAATATTGAATAGGGTTAATGAATCAGCTTGATAACTAGGGAAATGATAAATGCCTTGTTTTCATAATGTTTGGGGAGAAAGGAAATGTCTGATTAGTGGGTATATTTCCTTATGTAAGGATTTTATCAACCAATTCAAGTACAAATTGAAAAGCGGCTTTGACAGCAAGTGAATTTTGATTTTATCAGGTACATCAAGAAAAATTGAGTGTTTCAGGCAAAACTTTTATCCTATTTTCAACCAATCGATGTCCATATGGACTCCAGGCCTGTAAAAGAGCTAATTAGGTTGAACTTATTTAACCTAAGACTTCCATTTTCACATTTAAATTTATATTTCTTTAGGCGCGTTTCGATAGGAGTGGTTCTTTCATACTAACGCTTTACTGGAAAAACGAGCCGACAGCTAACAGGGACATCCCGTGTATTTTCGACAGTGAAAGATTTTTAGATTCCTACTTGTCGAAAATATACTTTTCAAAGATTTTTCTCTGTTATTTCCAAGTATAATTTGTTTACAAACTCTTTTCAAATGCTGTTGCTGATTGCGAGCCTTACATTACGCCCTTGGGTCTCATCACCAATTGTTGATATTGCAAATATATAAATATATTTATAGGATGATTTCAAGGTTATTTCTGATCCATTCATGAGCTTGTTAAGTATTTCAATGAGCAATTTTTACCAAGCTTTTAAACAGTTATCAGGAAAAACAAGTAGAGCTTCTAATACGAACGTGGTTTAGTGGTTACTTGCAGTTGAAAATTCAAGTTATTTTGTTCACGGTATCCTTTGTCGTCTTTTACGCATTATCCTTTTTTGTACTATTGTTCGCTGTTTGTATGAAACTTACTGTTACCATGACCACAAAGATGTACCGTCTCAACTTCTCTTTTGCTTTTTCAATTTCATATTTTGCTGTGGGATGAATAGTTTCTTTTAGTATTCCTATCTTTGCCAAGTAATTTATCAAATTTTCCACGATGTCTCAATCAGATGGTTCCTTCAGTTGCTTTATGCAGGTGATTTTATCCAAGTATTTTGTAGTGTTCACTTATGGAATTCAAAATATATTTTGGCAGGATTAGAACATTTTAAAGAAGTCATACATATATATATATATATATATATATATATATATATATCAAAATCAACATCAAAATTCAGTTATATATATATATATATATATATATATATATATATATATATATATATAACTGAATTTTGATGTTTCTCTCTTTTGATGTTTCTCTTTCTATATACACGAAAAAATCAACAAAATTTAGTTTAGAACGGTCAGTTTTATGTTTTCACAAAATGTTTAGCTGCCGATTGTGAAAACATGAAACTGACACTTCTAAACTAAGTTTTGTTGATTTTTTTTTCGTTCACCATATATATACACATATGCAAATATGTGTTTATACTTGGATAAACTCCGATTTATTTTTATTGGTTAACAGCCTGTCGGACAATGCATTTACGTGCATCAAATAATGGGTGATATTCAACTTGGTCAAATTTGGTGTGCACAAAAGACATTTATTATTTTTATATATTGAAAATTTCTTTAGTTTTCCAGTATCTTCAAAAAGCTGTACTTTTAATATGGCAATCTTGAACTGTTGCAGTTAAATTTGATGACTTCCTTCTGTAATTAGTTTTTCAAAGATAAGCAAGACAGATCAGCCCCTGCTTTCCATTTCCCTGGACAACTAATTTCACCATCAAAGCGTCAAGCAATGTGCAAACACAATCCAATTATATCGCGAGAAATACTATAAAAACATGACGTTCTATACCTCTGTGCAGATAGTGTTTACACAAAGCACCGCAGGGTCTTGGTTACTACAACTGAAAGAGAAGAAAATAGCACTAACAGTTATTGATCAAATGGTTATCATGATTTAGAAAACACTCCTGTTTATCTCGATATCCCATCATCATCAAGTGGAGGACAATAAAGGTCAATTCATTTTGGTGAGTGTTACCTTCCATTTAACTGGAAATAATAGGGAATTTCCGATGTTGCTTGAGGAGAAAAACCAAGACATCTGAATATGTTTTGTGAGAAGCGCAGGTGATTTGGAATCGATTAAATTAATTTTTATTTTGATTGTTTAAAAGGTGGAAAATTCATCATCCATTGACGGGGGTGCCAAGAAAGGAAAGAGAACTTCAGTTGCTGACCACATCTTCAAATATGCTGTTGGCAAGGGTGACCAACGCAAACAGCGCGTGCCTCACACAAACAGCGGCCCAACGTTGATGACGACCGATAATAATTATCTGAACTTGAAAAGGAACGGGTAAAGTGGCACCAGAGGAATGCTTTTTTATTTGAACTTTGGTATTGACCAGGCAGAGGTAGCAGGCTCACTGGGGACCTATCTTCAGTGGCAGGATTTCACTGCTTTATATTTAATTGCTATCTATACACTGTAAGTTGCCGCTTTTTTAGTATAATAAGGTTAGGGTTTGCGACCACTGGAAGAGAATCGTTTAGGTTTTTATTCAGTTAATGGCCAAAGAAAAGAGTAAGGAGAACCAATGTTTGTTACAAAACAACGAAGAAAAGAAAACTTCGCACACTGTTAGGACTGCAAGTAAATCAGATACAGCTGAAATAGAGAAATCGGATTATCTGGAACCAACACAGCACCGGTCATCAGAACTGGAAAATCATAAAACGAAAAATAATGTTGATGGTGATAAAAAGGGGCAGGTTTCAAATGTCATTTTGAACTCAAAGCTGGAGACTGGTCAAATAACTAAAGAGGAACGAAATGACAAGTTGGCGGAAGATGCCAAACATTTGCAACGCTTAAGCTCAGAAAATAATCCCCACACTGTAGTGGAGTGCAACAACTCAATATCGACTCCCACCAAAGTGGTTGGCAAAGAATGCCGAGATTTCAGTTCAGAAAATCTTATGGCAGAACCTTTTTCGGAAAAGGAATTAGAGAGCGGCAATATTAACGATGCTTTTGTTCCTGAGATTGCATCTCAAGCAGTTGCATCAACACAGAAAAACAATAACACCACGCAACTTTTAAAAGCCGGATCAAGAGAAAAAATCAATCAATCTTGTGATAAATCCCAAATTGATACAAATGATTCTGTAGGTATTGGAAAGAGTAAAATACCAGTACCAAATCGAATCGCACAAAAAAATAAGGTTGCTACTTCTGGCAGTAATGAAAAGATTTCAGAGTCACTCCCCAAGGACGTGCAACACGCAACAGAAGATTTTCAGTTGGCAAAATCTGAAGTACACCGGACAGGCTCAAACCATTCTATCAGAAGTAACCCGTCAGATAGGTGAGTTTATTTATTACATTTTCTTTCACGTGCACGTGTTTTTTTTGTTTACAAAAAAATTGTCCATGCCCATTTATTTACAGAAAATGACTGGAATGACAACGTATCTAAAACAACTATTTACCAAGCTGAACTACAAATCTTTGGTGAAATTATTTTCTGGTGGGTGTTTAGGTTCGTTACCGCCATGAAAACCTTATGCAAGTTTTGGTATATTTATGTTTTTTTGGTTTATTTTTTTTTTGCAATTGGTGGCGATTTTTTTGACATAATGGCTGTGCCCACTTTGTTCTTTGTTTGATAAATCTTAATTTTGATAACGTTATCTCCTTTTTACTTGTACTGTAAACTAAACAACTAAGGGTAAACTACAGTTCCAACAGAATGATGAATTTTATTTTTAATGCGATATTTACGTAGTAGCATATAGCTTGAACTCCTAATAATCTCAGAGAAATAAAAATGGGGGAATCAGTTGCACACTGTGACCTGTCAAGTTAGCGTTGTGTTAGCGAACAGCCGCTGAAATAAAATAAAAAAATCAAAGAAAAGCCTTTCAATTCTCACATCTCATTAAACTTCAATGAGTAAGTATATGGTGAACGCTTCTTCTTGGTGTTGTGTTTTTTCCAACAATTCAAAACTCTATATTTATGGCTTGTTACGAAAGATATTAAGAATAAGCCCACTACCTTGACATTTATATTTTGGATTGTAGAAGAATTAGTGTCACTAAGGGAACCTTTGGTAATAATTTTACTAACAGTGCATACTTTCACATATATAATTGTAAACTTTACAGGTGTTATTTTAACTCCGCTGTCATCGTTTTCACGTGTACCTGAACGATGATTGTTACAAGACAATGGTTATATAAATGGTAAAATACATAATTATAAAGTGCTTAAAGTTAACTATGGAGGGGGTACTGAACTATTACCGGGGAGTCTTTAAGAAGCTAAAATTTGTACGTGCAATGCCATGTTGGAGGGCAATCCGCAAAATTGGACATGATTAGAAATACATTTTCTTCAGAAGTGTTGCTCCATCAGGTCTTACAAGTGAAAGCTTGTCTAAGTATCCTGTAGACTTTAATTGGTTGCTAAAGGTAAAACTGACCTGACTAATAGACCAGGGTATGTGCCCCTTCTCCAGGCTTATAAGAAAATTTTTATAATAGCAGTAGGGGAGTTACATTACTTGAAAATAATAGGCAAATTTGGAGCAAAAGCTTCCAGTGCAAAAAATGGTTTATTTTTTCCGTTAAAGGAGCTGAAGGACCGAGTCTCTAATTTCTGTACCAAAATTAAATTTGTCATTGTAAGAGCAAATAGAAAGCTAGAAAAGTACTTCAGTTAAAATTTTATGGTTTAATGGAATATTAGATTGCAAGGGCAAGAAAACAAAGTTCTAATTTATAGGTACACCCTCTGAGAGGATGTCAATATAAAAGCAGAGGGAAAGTAACTTTGTGTTCAAGAAAGATGAAGACATACGGTATCCAAGAAACCATGTTGAAATCAACAAAAGAAAAATTGAAAGTCATTTAAGACTAATATAATGTTGCTTTATAGGCATTTTGTATTGTGCTGGCACACAGTAGCTAGGAGAAGAAAAATTTTGAAACAATTATAAAAAATTTGACTGACAAAGTAAAATGCCAAGAGTTGATCTGATTGATTGGTCCAGCCCCACATCTCTGAGCTACTGCAACTGGTTACTATGATAAACAGTAACGAAACAAAAAAAAATCAGCAAGGTGAATGTTGGAGTTATCTTCTCTTATTCAAACCAGTGAAACATAAGAATTTTGGAACTTTATGCACTTGTACAAAGATCTTTCACTGGAGATCTGGTTTCTCCATCTTTATCGACTTGTAGATGTGGACCTTGGGTGTTAACAGCCACTCTTCAAGAAACATCTTATCAATGTGACAGGAAACATAGAGAGTCTCTAGTTTGTCAATTCTCTCTTCCTTTACCACCATTGCTGAAAATAGCTAGAATTATGAGCATTTATAAAAGCACAAGTTTCAATTTTTAACAGACAGTTTGTTACCCTCATCAAGCTCTATGAGTATTAAAGTATGATTCTTTATTTCTCGTTGTCAGACAAAAAGATTTGTTGTCCTTCTTGTGATGCACCATTTGGTAAATTTTTTTGAGTTGGATCCTGAAACTTTGTTGCTTNCATATCTGCATATTTTAAAATCTTATGAACAGATGTTCAAATTTCATAAATAAGGCAGCTATCCTAGTGGCACTGCGCTGCACATCATCAAGTTGCTTGGTCTTTGATGCCTTTCAAGCTGTAGTTTCTCCAAGTTGTACCAGTCATGAATCCATCTTTATCGACTTGTAGATGTGGACCTTGGGTGTTAACAGCCACTCTTCAAGAAACATCTTATCAATGTGACAGGAAACATAGAGAGTCTCTAGTTTGTCAATTCTCTCTTCCTTTACCACCATTGCTGAAAATAGCTAGAATTATGAGCATTTATAAAAGCACAAGTTTCAATTTTTAACAGACAGTTTGTTACCCTCATCAAGCTCTATGAGTATTAAAGTATGATTCTTTATTTCTCATTGTCAGACAAAAAGATTTGTTGTCCTTCTTGTGATGCACCATTTGGTAAATTTTTTTGAGTTGGATCCTGAAACTTTGTTGCTTTCTCATTCCAAGGACCTCCCAGGTTTAGAAAATACAAATAATTAGGACTGTAAATCCTGACAATATTGTTTTTTAAACTTGCTTATCCAGTTGTCATACCAATGTAAATCCGATATATTTTGGTACTCAAATGCAGTTCCACTTTTTTTCTGCAATTGAATCCATTTGTACTTTTCTTCAGTGTTTAGTTTATCGTCTTTTGCAGATTGTATGTCAGTAGTCACTGTGACTGGGGTTGCTGACCCAATGCAGCCCCTTCTTGGTTGACATGGGTTATAATACTTGGTGTCAGTGCAAATGGGGAATGTCTGTAGAATACAAGGTATGATAATGCTGTTTCTGCCTATCAGATTCAATGTGATGGCCACAAAGATTGCATTTATAGCTATATGAAATGTCCTCAGCTAAAACAAGACTATTTACAACATTTTTCTGCAAGACAGATACTAAAATTCCTTCAGGCAAGGAATCCTCATCAAAACAAAGAAACTATATCTTCATAAGCACTTTTTGGTGCTTTCTCTCTGCACAGGCTATACTAACACAATGTTAAGCTTGTGTAGTATCATTTAATCAGTAAAAGCAGTGAGTGTAGTACATCAGAGCGTTTATTTGTTATCACATCAATGTGTCCAATTTTTTAAAGTATACCACATTTCCAATTTTATGACATTTATTCTTGAAATTTTGACACTGTTATTTGTAACAAATTGTCTGAATAATGTTATAACAATATTTAATCAAATCCAATTAAGGTTAGAACATTGAAGGCCTACATAATGTTCAGATCCTAGAGAAATTTGTTTAAAAGGGTTTTTTTAATTTACTGATCATCTGTCAATTTTATGCAATTAGAAGATTTGGCTTAAGCATGCAACACTGTTATGTTGTTATAAAAACAAATACTAGAAACTTTTATTAGTATTTTGACTCCCTATGCCTTATGAACCTGTGATGTGGTTACCAGTATTTTCTGGTAGCATTCCACACCACAATATTGTACGATTACCTAACCTGCTCTATGGGTAAGAATGCTTTAATATATCTGAAGTGATGGAACAATTGCTTGAGACTAAAAACTTAGTTTTGAAATTACACTTTCAAAACATTGTAACCAGTGCTTAATATATAAAAAGCCAATCCAACAAGCCAAATGACTTAGGTATGATTAGATATAGTAGCAAAACCAGAAGTAGTCTTTCTGGTCATTTGATATTGATAACAAATAATCTTATGACAGGAAGGATTATAGAAAATGTAGATGGTAACAAATAGTAATGGTTTTGAATGTGGGAAAGAAAACCGAAGTTAATACCACCCCAGCTATTACCTTGTACTAAAGATGAGAAATAGTGGAAGATCTGGTCAAGAATGCTGATGACAGCCAGAGCTGAAGGGAAAGCAAATTTATCAACACACAATATAAACATTATTCTACAATGGTAAGGGTTACTTGAGTAGCAGAACAAAAGAGATCAGACAGTGGTGAATGTGAAATTTCAATTGAGTTAGAAAAATAATTTTATGTTTAGGGTTTTTTTAAAAAAAGAGAAAAAACCTGACCATATATAGCACTTTTGTTTTTAGCACTGACCCTGATCTGGCAATAAAGAACAGTTTTTTTGTCAAATATATATAAACCATCATGTTAATCCACCATTAGTTTGAAAATGTACCATTAACCATGGCTCAAAAAGATCCAGCAAGTATGATGAAGAATTTGTTTTTTTACAATGTTTTATATTCAAAGATAACAACAGAAGTTTCATTTTTTTGTCAATTCATTGGTTTCAATGAATGACCGCTATTTTGATTGGTATGCTAAAGGAATGTAAAGAGTAAAAGGTTATTTGAAATAACAGGCCAAAAAAAATCAGTCACAGTTTACCTGCCTGGATAAATGATTTGAAGATTAAAAAAATCTTCTGAAAATTAGAAGATTAGATTCAGAAGCGTTTTCAAATCATGAATTATTGTTTCACTCAGTGTTCCAAAATTCAGTTCTTCTATCTGCCTATCAATGTGTGAAGTATCCCTTGAACTGTGTTCTAGGAATGCATGAATTGATTAAAAACTGAATCATAAACTGAACAACTTTGGATAACTTGCATTTATTTCTGCTTCTATCACAAGATTTTTTCAAAAGAATTTGCATCATGTAAACAGTTTTGATATATCTTTTTGGAGCAAATGATTAAGTTGATGTTTTGTTTTACCATTCAATATTTCCATGCTGTACCATCTTAACAATTTTTTTTGAAATGGAAGCACCATTGAGTACCATAGTTTTTCTTTTGCAGGGTACATTGAATCCCAAGTGTGGTATTGATTTAGATACAATTTTTTTGGTTTAAGAGGATTTGCTTATTAAATTTATATTAACAGTAGCAAGGCAAAACTAATTTATTTGCATAGTCCCTGCAATCTTTACAAGTAAAAGTAAGTTCAAAATTAAATCAAATTAGATTAAGTTGGTTGTGCTTCCCAAAATATTGAACCTCTTTTACTTTATGTGGCATGGATATTATAAAAAATTTCTTTGCATCAATGTTAATATATTATATAATCTTATATTACATCAATGGGTGCTGATTAGAGACCAGCTCTCTTTTAAACAATTGCTTTCTCTACCCAATGACTGTAACTGCTTAGTGTGAACCATCATTACAAAGTTTTGGTTCTTTTACTTTGCACTCTTTTTTTATTCTTATTTTTTAAGTTTAGTTTAGCTTAAGCAAATAAAAAATTTCTTGCATAGTAGGTCAGTTTTCCCCCCGAAAGTTGTTTGTACAAAATTCAACAGTCAGGCCAGTCACAATTTCTTGCCATGTGTACACTGCAAAGAAGTTTTTTCAGTCTGCTTTTCTGTTCATTCATGTAGACCTGTAATGAAGGTCTCATTTTGTCTTTAACAATTTGTTATTTCTCTAATTACACTCCCCAACAAATTTTCAGGACCCTTGTGTATTGGGAAATATTTTTATTGTTTCTAGACCACTTTTTATTACCAATTTCAAATCTGTCCTCAGAAATACCATTGCATATACCAATCAGAAGATGCAGACAATTTTAGAATATTTATTGAATCAAGTAGAAAGAAGTGTATTTATTTATTTTTATCAGTGAAAAATTTGTTATTTTGTTACTATCTAATGCATTGGAAAATCATAGAAATACTTTTAAATGTTTCTTGTAACTGTGTCTCAGTTTCTTCTTTGTTAGCTGGTCCAGCTGAAGAGACTAACAGTAAGCTGCTAACGTACCAGGAATCTACTTTGATTTGTATTGTTTCTTCAGCACAGTTATTTCCTGGTGAAAATGTTGACCATGCTAATAAATGATAACTCCACAGTTTGAAGGAAAGAAGTCCTCATGTGACTGCAAGAATTGAAATTTTATAGACATGTCACAGCTCATGCCCCTAAAGCTTTCAGTTACCCCTTTCATAATGGTTATGTATTAATCACTTTGGTGTTTGCCAAGAAACCCTTGGTATATTTCACTTTTAGCTTTCCAAGCATGAAGTACCATTGGGTTAAGATGCTCCTTGAGCAATTTGAAGTATTTAAGTTGCTCTCTGATACCAGGAGCAGCAAATTTCCACCTTCCTTTATATTTGAACAGCTCATGCCTGGGAATTTTCCTTTCAACTGTTCATATGCACTTCCACCTTTATCCAGTGTCTTGACAAATTGCTTGACCAAACTCAGTTTAATATAAAGAGTTGTAATAATGATAAGTTCCTTATTAACAAG